>JAJSOF020000019.1:97223993-97249049 GCA_025594305.2 Periplaneta americana
GCCCTGGCAGTGTTATACATATAAAGAGCTGAACTCGCGGTCATCAAGGCGAAATACGAGCGTCTCCAACATCTCATTGGTATTCGTTGGATTTTTATAACAGTTGTTATATGCCGAACATAAACTGTTTTACAACATCCATTAAACATATATGAAGAAAAAGGCCAGCAAGATTAATTAATCGCTGACATCACACACATATAATTTTTATTCTAATAAACTGTAGCACTCACTTATATGGTACATGTGGACAAGACTCTTGATGAATATTTTATGTAAAGGAGCGGATGTCTAGATTGCAACTAACATCGGTGGTAGACAGTTCTTTATTTAATGACCCTATTAAGCTATAGACTAGAGGCTATCCTGAGAGAAAAAAAAATATATACGAAAATAAAACTATGTAGGTTGACAATGATAAGGTTGCATTGGAAAGCGAGGAAGGGTTATTAAAAAGAAATAAAAACAAAAAAACGACTCATGCGATATGTACATCCAAACACTTTGCTTAGAAAAAAAATCTTCTAATTAAGATAATCATGGAGAATATTCAGCATGGAAATAAGATTTAAAATAATTTGGAAACAGTGGTGGTAAGTGTTTCTGAAAAAATTCTCAATTTCTTAAATATACAGTAGTAGTAGTCAGTAGTAGTAGTATTAGTAGTATTTATTTATTTAACCAGGTAGAGATAAGGCCATCAGGCCTTCTCTGCCCCTCTACCAGGAGATTCCAACTACAATATGAACAATAAAATTACAATTAGTATAAAATTTACAATTACAATTACAAATAACATTACAATTAGTATTAAATTTACAATTACAATTACAATAAAATCAAAGTACAAAAAGATTACCTGAATAATTAAAGCTAGATAATTTATCATAGAGAAACAAAGAATATTTTATATTTACTGAATTACAAATTAAATCTAGAATAACAAAATTGTATAGTGATGAAATTACTGAATATTGAAATATTTTGTGATAGATTAAAGAAACTATTTACAAGAAATCAATTACTGACCAAGTGCCTAGTAAGTTTTCGTTTGAATTCAATTTTATTTCGACAGTCCCTGATGCTAGCAGGTAGCGAATTCAGAGTCTTGGCAGGGCTATTGTGAAAGAGGATGAGTATGAGGAGGTGCGATGGGATGGTATTATTAGTATTGTTTCATGACGAGAGCGTGTGTTCAGATTATGGTGGGAAGAAAGGTAAGTGAAGCGAGACGACAGGTACGAAGGAATAGAAGAGTTCAAGATTTCGAAGAGAAAGAGAAGTGAATGTAAATTTCTTTTCTTATCTAGTTTAAGCCAACCTATTGCTTCCAGGGATGAGGTAATATGATCATATTTACGAACATTGCTTACAAAACGTACACACAAATTATGAGCACGTTGAAGTTTCATTTTGTTGTCGCTGGAGAGGTCAGTCAGTAAAATGTCCGCATAGTCGAAATAGGGAAATGCAAGTGTCTGCACAAGGGACTTTTTAAGGAAGAGGGGAGATGAACATTTATCCTCTTTAGCACATGGATAATAGAATATACTTTTCTGCAGGTTTCTGTGATTTGCATGTCCCAGTTGAGATTATTATCCATGTGAATGTCAAGATTTTTTACTGAAGAACTGAAAGGGATATGCACTGTACTTACTTTAACAGGGGAAATGTCGAGGTGTTTTACAGCGTCGGTTTGCCGTTTGTGTCCTAATATAATTGCTTGTGTCTTTCCAGGATTGATTTTAAGACGGAGTTTCTTTGTCCATGTCACAATCGAGTCAATGTCTTCGTTCAATTTATCTATAGCGACATTTACTCGGTCTAAGCGGGAAGAGATGTAGCATTGAAGGTCGTCAGCATACAAGTGATAGTTACAATGCCTTACAAGAGAGTGTGTCCGCAGAAACATTCCGGGGTTATAAACTGCTATAATTCTGTCACTATGTGTTTTACGAAATTCATACCGGTGTCATTAGAAAGAACAGCTCAAAGAATGCGTAATTGATAATTGTTGACCGAAACAACAGATGGCAACACAAGAAGAAGGGAAAAAAAGCCGTTTCCGCTATTTCGCTTGTCATTAAGGCATTGTTGGATATAAGAAAATTGTGTTAAATGATCTGAATGTTAAATTTTCAAGTCTGTGTGAACTCTCCAGCATTTAGAGGGTTACTTAGGTTATGGCGAATCCATAGGAACGTAGTTTGTGTGTATTGGAATATCATAGTACTCGGAGTGTAGTATGAGTAAAGCGTATTTCAGACGGAATTTTCATCATGGGCACCTACCGACAAAACGATTCTGAAGTGGTATAGAGATTTTGTAGAGCGTGGATCCGTATGTGATAAAAGGAAAGGCCATTCAGGGAAAAGGCCTGTCAGTGCGGAAACTGCAGAAAAGGTGCGGGAGGCGTTTGTACATAGTCCTCGAAAGTCTGTGCGTAGAGCTAGCCTGCAGTTAAACATTTCTAAATCCACCGTCTCCAAGGTCCAACGCTCTCTTCTGCGATTTCATCCCTACAAACTGCAATTAGTGCATAAATTGAAACCTGATGACCATGCAAAACGACGTGTTTGCTGTGAAAATTTATTGACACTAATGGCGGAGTGGGAATATCGCCTTGATGTCTGCAGCGTAACTCATGGAGCACACATCGAGTGTCTTTGAAGTAGATACAAAATTTTTCGAGTTTCTCTTTCTTATGATACAGTTTCGTATTAATCCGGCAACTGACAGCGCCGCTATAGCAGTTTATAACCCCGGAATGTTTCTGCGGACACACTGTACAATTAAACCCCACTAATTACGACTTCACCAATTCAGAATTCGCTATAACTCTAACAGCTCTATTTTTATTCTTTTTTTTTTCACACAAGATACAGAGATTAGTATTTCACACATTGAAGGTAGAAGTGATTACGAAAAGTGAAAATGTTGGCGATAAATTGAAATGATCCAACATGTGATTCATTTAGATACAATAAATGAATCTGTGGACTGCAATCCGAAATAACACAAATTTTATCTTGACTTAAAAGAAATGCGTCATGATGTATACAAAGAAGAGCAACACAAGCAGACGCAGACAACACTTACCTCTTTCTTTAAATCACAGTCTGAAAATTCCAAAGCTAGTACTTAATGAGCAGTAGCTGGGCTTCAAATTCATCATTTTTAATTAATGTTGTGTGTTCCATATCTTTGTAATAGTATATTGCGGTACAAGTGTAGTAAGTGCATTATAACATAATCGAAGAAATAGTTTGAAAAAAATCTCTTAACCGGACATCTCAAGGTCACCTTTCCTCTACACAAGTACTGCAGGATATTCTTACTCATTCATCTTCCATGTACACACCATATGGTCTGTTACAGTCTTTACTCATCTCATATCTAGATGTCCTGCACATATTCTTCCTCTCTACAAGTACTGCAGGATATCCTTATGGATTGCTCTTCCATTCAACTACGAGATATCCTTATGGATTCATCTTTCATCCATGTACAAACCATATGGTCTGTTACAGTCTTTACCCATCTCTTCGTCGGACGTCCACAATATATCATTTCTACAGACAAGAACTGCAGGATATCTTTACGAATTCATCTTGCATCCATGTACAAGATATTCTCATGGATTCTTCTTCCGTTCATGTACAGTAGTGCCAAAAAAACCGTACCGACCCTTGTAGCTGATACAAAAGAATTCTGTGCTGTGTATTGTGTCAAACTGTGGTAATTTCAGTATGGATAGTGAAGCCAGAGGTATGTACTGCTATTTAATGTAAAAATACGCAGTTATCTTTGCCGAATAGAGGTAGAAATGTAATATTGGTGCCAGATGAAAATAAAACTCTCAAAGTTTTTTCGTCTGTAAGTTTGAGACACTGAAGGAAACAAAGACGGTAAGAATCGGACAAATGCAATAAATTTAATTGTTACAATTAATTATACATGATGGATGTGTTTTGTGACTAGCAAAATTTGAATCTGTGACTCTGAAATCAGCTAAAGGGTCGGTCCGGTTTGCCACTACTGTACATACCATGTGATCTTACAACTTGTGATGTGGAACGAATCATAGCCCACTACAACGCCCAAATGGCAAAGGTAACATTATTTGCAAATTTACCTTATTGAAGTATTTTCCCCATATTAATTATTAATATTCTATCACTTACTTTATATATTTTATAGTTTCAGATTTAAAACACATAAATGCATAAATATTTCTAAAATTATTGGCACATAAAAATCCTGGCCCCAATGCTAATGAAGAAGGCTTGTCAAGGTTAGGTCATTACGTGAATGCGCAACTTCCTTCGGATTGTCGCTCTGATTAGATTTGTGTTAAGTTCGAGATATCAGTATGAGCATCGAAGCGTATCAGTTGGGTTACTTTTGCAAGGACGAAATTTAAGTAGCTCTTACGTGTGCACTCTGTGATCCAACCCTTAGGTCAATGAATTGTCGCCTCCTCAGCAAAAGCTTCTGGCACTGATCAAGGCCAAAACCTGCAAAATTTGCTATTGAAAAAAATAACAAGGCACTTGAGAGACGCGAGAACTTTAATTTTAAGATAGACTATATCCCACTGTAAGTAACTGGAATATTATCTAAATTATAGTTACAACGATGACAGTAACAAGTTGCGTTTTAAACCGACTTGTGTATAACATTAGCAAGTCTATATTCATGGGAACATAGACTATATGAATTAAGTTCCAGATATTCAGCTTCCATGGGGAAATTATGGAACAAGTGAGAATTTCAAATATTTTTGGGTGTAATCGTAACTTCAAAGGAGAAAATAGACACAGAAATGAATGATAAAGTAAACAACGCAAACCAAATTTATTATAAATAAACCGTAAGTTCATATTAATAGGAAAGAAAGAAATTAACAATAACACGAAAATATAAGTATAAAATACAATGTACCTTCTAAGGCTTAGAAAGTTGGACAATATAGAAAAAACACGATAATAGAATTACAAGTGTAGAAATGAGATACCTACGGAAATGGACATGTAGAACAAAAAGGGATAGAATAAGAAATAGTCATATGAGAAAGACACTAGCCCAAGACCCAGCAACAAAAATAATGGAGACAAACGAATGGAGATGGTTTGGTCACGAAGGCTAAGCAGAAAGGGTAGTGATAGGAAACCAAAAAACAGAATAGAATGGGAAGGGTACATAGAAAAATTAGTAAATAACAGATAGATTCTGCAGGAAACAAAAAGATTAACACAAGACAGGAAATGGATCAGAAGTGGCTGAGGAAACCCAACTTGCGAAAGGGCAAAATGGAAAGAAGAAGAAAATATTCACCTTCCGACGTTGATATCATTCAGCACATGTCCAGATGCCAAATTTAACGTTCAAATTAATCATGCCATCAATTATTCTCTTATAGTTATGTACGCTACTGTTAATGCGAAAAAAATGATAACAATGAACTACAACACAAAAAAATAATGCTGAATGACGAATGGAAAGTTACAGTATAGTATGTTTATATTTAGTTTCTTTAACCTATATAATAAATTCATAACTATATCAGTCAGGATCGGTTATTATTCCAGTAAGATTTTATTCAATATTAATGATTCTTCAAAAAAATTCAAAACACTTTCAAGTATAGGGTATTTCAAAAGTCAGTTCAAACATTAAACCGTTATAAATATAGTATTATAATATTTGAGATAGGGAAAAAAACAAAAACATTACAGTGTTGGGCAAACAACGGGGTTTACAAAACATTGGGAAGATGTCCGCCGTTCTCTTGTTCAACGTACAGCATTCTGTCTGCGACACCATGCACAGCATTTTGCAGATGATGTCTTGGAATATTGGAAATTTCTTGCGAGATGGCGAGAAATAGAGATACACAGAAGGCATTGCATATAAATTCTATTACTGCTCTGTTACAGAGCCGTCTTCAGTTACAAGCCGGAGCCATACGTCGGCAACACTGTAATTAACTGTCAAACGGAGGCCTACTATCCAGAACACGTGTTTGTGCTATTGCCGATTTTCAATGTTAATTAATGTTACAATATAAGTGCGTGTCCATGGAATTATGTTCGCGGTTATACTAAACGTTAATTGTTGATGTATTATAAACTAAGTGCGTGTTGGCTATAAAAACAAGGCAATAAATGAAAATATAGCTGCAGTCTTTGGAAATTTTTACGGTTATTATTTATGACAAAATTATTGAATAATTCTTCTAAATATTAAATATTGTATAAACTACATTTTTATAATCTTACTTGTGGTTTGTGGTGTATCAGAATTATAGCCAAATTGTTGGGTCTCGCCTGCTATATCAATAAAGTTACGCCGTTGATTTTCAAGTTCATTGCTGTTTTGTGATCTCATAAATGTTGCAGTTTTGTTGAAGATTCGGGATGCCTGCTATACGTCAGAACTGTCTATATTTGTAGATGAATACACTTACTTTGTTGGTTTTCAAGGTTTGTTTATTAATATTATTTCTTTTGTAATAAATTAGTTATAAAGATGTTTCTTTTCACTTCGTATTTATATGATTTAAAGTTCACCGAATTTATGCTAATTGGCACATACTTAATAGATAATGATGTGTTTTGTTACGTATTATGTTGAAGGTATGTTTTTTCATATTTCCGTAGATCTTTATACTTTGCCTTGGCCTATTTAAAATTATATTTTAGAAAGTCTGTAACAAATAATTTAGGATAACAGTATTATTATGGTGACTGGCGAGGTTCTGACTAAAACTGGCTTCCTGGGCATCTGAAATATTTATAGAAAAGCACAACAGATAACACATGAAATTAAAATGTATATGATATCCTAGACCTTTCATGTCAGAGGTGAAACAACATAAAGCGGCAATTGTTAATTTACTACCCACATAATGGTTAATTGATTGGAATAGGGTACTGCGAAAGCACGTTATTTTATTTTTTTTTTTTTTTGGTACAAGTAACATTTCTTTAAGTATTTATTTATTTTCCTTTGTATCATCAATAAAAAACACGTATACTTTTAATTTTTTTAAAGTTATAAGTGGCTGTATGCAAGTACTTATAGTAGTCTCGTTTAATTATTAGGCAGCGGCATTCCTTTTAAGATTTGTAGGTCTTTATTGCATGCACCGATAATAAAATGAAAATGCGACGTTGTCACGTCTTGTTTGTTGCTGCTATATATTAATATAACATGGAACAAGACACACTGCTAAAATTTGCAACTCTGGTTTATATATATACACTCCGCGTGGAGTATTGTAGCGGCCTTCAAAAGACTTGACAACAATGGAAAGCGCGACATAATTAAAATTATTGAAACTACAAAGCTTCCGTCCTCTTTGACACCGCTAGCCTACTAATTGAACGTGGCTACTTTACGCGGTATTCTGAAACTCAAAATACCATTTCGGATTCTGTAATAAATCACGTACATCAATACACTGAATTGATCATATGCACTTAGTTTTGTATCAATTAATGTCGAAAATGTACATGTGACAACGAAATCAAAGCACTAAAACGTCAAACGTCATGCCTTTATTTCGCCTCCGTCCGCCTCCACTCAGCGTTGCCAAACCTACCCATGCTCCGGCTTGTAACTGAAGATGGCTCTGATACAAACACATCTGAACTGGCCTGAATTTTCTAAAGAGTTTTTATTCTATGCAAAGCAGAAATGTGTAGTTAAATGTTTCACTTAGATTCAGTTTTCAATTCTGTATTTGTATTTATAATAAAATTTTATATTTATATTTATAATAATTGATACATTTTTGTTAATATAATATGATACGTAACTGGCCGTATATATCGATTGTAACAATGGCAGCATCCATGGATAATAAGGAAGGCTGTAGAATACCATATAAACTGCAGTGTCACTATTTTCGTGTAGTATTCTTATTAGTAAAATAAAAGTAGGCCTATATGAATAATTTACCGGTAAAATCTCAGGGCCGTATTCATAGACATTCTTAGCTCGGGCTTTAGGTGGATGATCAGCGAACTAACATTTTTCGTATTCATAAATCAGTGTCAGCGATATGATATGATATGAATCCTGTTTAGCACGCTCGTAGCGCACGCTAGCGAAATGTCTATGAATAGCACCCTTAATCTCCATTTCAATTAATCCACTTGCCTTCAACAATTATTGACGTTATTTTTTCTTTAATGTTTCAAATCACATTATATTGTACATGTTTATTGCATTCAGGACCCTTGTGATCACTCAAATTCTTTGAGCTGATATCTTTGATGAATAAATAAAAACATATGAAATAATAACGTGAACATGTTATGAAAGTTGTATTTACATGTTTTTAAAAAAGCTAATCTCAGGAAAATAGCTTTCCACCTCGCCATGTTTGCTAAAGTCCCCGGAAAACGAAATAATTTCGGATCGGCATTTCTTTTACAGTCCAGTGTACGCTTAAAGAACACGTTGTACGGCCGCATAACTGAAGTCTGAATTGACATCCTCGGTCATTTTCGGTGCATTTCAATCATGAGACTTCTTCGATTAAACTGGACGAAGGAAAGTCATGATAAAGCCACACGCTTTGTATTAAATGCACTGAGATGAATTCACAATAAAAGCAATATGCATTACAACCTAATTTGAGGTTTCATCACTGACAACCTGACTATTACGCAGGTTCAAAGATGAACATACGATGAAGCAGTTCACGGACAGGTGTGTCACTCAAGAGTTATAATTCAAGTAAACGCTGATTAGCTGACTTAAAGCCGAGCGACTGTGCCCCGCACCGATTAAATATTCACATAATGTTCTCGTGCTGAGATAGTAAAACAACTTGAGACATTTCTCCTTCACGATCTTTTGTAAAGCTTGTTCTTAAAAGTAAGA
This sequence comes from Periplaneta americana, assembly GCA_025594305.2. Lineage (NCBI taxonomy): Eukaryota > Metazoa > Arthropoda > Insecta > Blattodea > Blattidae > Periplaneta > Periplaneta americana. The sequence continues at coordinate 97,232,889 of JAJSOF020000019.1, forward strand.
GAATTTCAGCGATCGGCTTCTGTCCCTCTCTCCACAATTTCCCCTCCTTTCTCCACCTCAGCCACCCGTCTATCTCTCTCAGTAATGGACCACAGGCTCTCTCATTTACTAGCCACCATCTCTCACCTGCGTTTAGCGAATCTAGATCTGACACACACACACACACATACACACACACGCCTCTCTCTCTGTCTCTCTCCCTACCTCGGCTTGATGTCGCTCTCTTAGCCTACTATTACCACTCAAAGACTTGCAGGTTACTTCACTGTTGGCACATGAAAACCTTTTTTGTGAAAGGGTGGGGATATCAAAAGAGGGTTGTGATAAAACAGACAAAACAGGATCTAGAACGTATATAAATAAGAATGTACCAATAGTTCTCCTATCAGTTTGTGTGTGGATTTTGAATATTCGAGTTGCCCAAGACACGAGAACATGGACATATCCCAGGTAGGTCACATCATAACGCAATGTTACAGTTTAAGAAAACTCGACGAAATTTGTGTCAAATCTTTTAGGACTCTTACAATTCGCTAGTGGAGTACGAGATACGTCGTGTACCGGTAGTTAGAGTGCGTGTATTGTGAGGTGAAGAGCAACGCCCGAGTGGTGACCAGTTCTACAAGATGTCACTTGTCTACTTCTTGCACTTAGAACTGAGATGTGTACCAAACACTTACAAAGCGGACTTGAAATCGTAGATTGCCTATATCACCAGGACTTAGTTTATTATCCAAAGTCAAATTGCTTACAAATTCCTATTTAAGTGTCTCACGGCTCAAGCAAACTTATTCAACCTTTAGTAAAATATTATTCTGAGCGTCCCATTACAAAAACTTCTGATTCCGTACATCTCCTTCCTGAAGTTGTAACATAGGACACTTCTGGAGTTGTTGAACACTAAATTACAGAATTAGTCTGTATATTTGCATATCACTTCTGCTCATGTCTAAAATCACACTACATAAATATAACCGACGCTACATATTTTGGTTCCTACCGAAGTGAAACATGTCCTGTCGGTGCAAAACAAGCTCCCCAGAATGAAACATAGAACAGCTTTACAATATGTAATTCTTAAGATGTTTATAATTTAAAAGGTACGATTTCCAACGGTTGCTAATATGCATAGTAGCTTCAAGGTTTATTAAACTGGATTTTCTTGTCATGTGGTCCGTGCTTTCCTAAAATATGAGACAAGTCTTTGCTAAAGAAAATATTTGGTCCAATAACACAAAAGCATGACAAATGAAATTAGAAAAGTAGATATTTCGTGACATTTGCATAAATCCGTCAATAAATTTGTAAGAATTTATGTAAGTTACAAGTGTAAAGTTAAGGTACAAATTATTACATTTCTCAATATTGTAACGATCGCAAAACATCTGCTGGTATTATGTATAGCAAATAATGTAACACAATTACTTATTCATAGTTGATTTTAATGTAATTCTAAATAAAAAATTCTTTATAAACTACAAAACTATTTACAATCACATGTTAAGTCTTCTATTTAACGTGTCTAACTGGATAAGATGGTGTTCACTGACAATGGAAGAACTCATTTTTTCATTTTTATTAAACTAATGAAACTACTCAGAATTAATGAGATATTTGCAACTATTAATTCTTTATTAAGTTCCACAATCACAGAGGCTAATCAGAGTTAAAGATTATTGTAATTATTGACTCTGAATTATAGAAACTAATCAAAATCTACGTAGAAGCACAGTCTAGTATATACAGTCACGAAGCTTGAGTTGTTGAGGGTACTAGGAACAAAAGACTGTGCCGGTACTATTTCACATTGTCTGTGATGAGGCGATAGTAGCGATTCTAGTGGTTAGCAACTATCTTTGGATGTATATTTCCTACGTATTGAACTTCGTGACTGTATATACTAGACTGTGGTAGAAGTATAATTGTAACTGTAATTGAATGGTTTGTTTCCAAGATCTGCCATTTCGCCTTCAGTTATTTTCACAGGAAAGAGTTTTAAAATAAACGAACCAATTTTTAAGTACATGTTCATTCTTACCTTAATAAAATTTTATAGTATTTTATGTATTTAATGTACTAGAATACTTCATACTTTCTCAATTAAAATATGAGATAGAAGGTTTTGGCCTGAAAAATATAAAATAGAAAGTTTTGGAAAAAAAATATTCGTACTCTTAAATATCATTTTCAGTGACAAATAGAGAAAGTGGCAAAGATGACTTTACCATACGAGTCACAGTTTAAGATATATGTATAGGCCTTTTTATGTTATTAGGTCAAAATCAGTTTTTTAAGGAAAATAGCAGGTTTTGGAAACAAACCAATCAATTCTTGATTTAATGTGCTTTTTGAAGCTACAAATAATATTCAGATTTTATAAATCAATTATTACAGTGATTGTAATATATTTAACGTTTCACTTAATCCAAAGAGGTTAATGAAACATGATTTATAGACTAAATTATAATATCGGTATACTAAACAAGCCGCAACGTTATGTCTCCATTTTGAAAATGTTGCAAGTACAGAATGCACTAAGCATGGGGTAAATTGCTTGTTTAATATAACAGGGTTCGAATCCCCGAAACTCCATATTCTGAGGCTTCTTTTTGCCTGACAAGGTAAATTCAAAATATTTTTTTCAGAACTTGTTTTAAAATCCTAATATTTGTCAATTCTCTCAATTTAAAAAGTGATCAAACATAAAACGAGTGGTAAGTTGGTAACACGGCTTCCTATGAGTCACGCCTTATTAGTAAGGAACTGACAAGGCGTTGTGAAGCCGGCTGCACAATCCACAAAACGCACTCCTGAAGTTGTTGCGTAACAACCACTTTCTTCGGCGACCCACCAGAATCTCGTGCTGGACAAACACGTATTTAAAATACTTTGAGGAGGTCAGGATTTTTATTTATTGTTTTTAAATACACAATAATGTAACAAAGGACAGACCTATGTAACTGTAGTTTAAAAAATGTAAGGAAAAAAATGCATATTTATTAAATTTGTTGTTCTAAAAATTCTAAGTTTCCTATGAAATATGGATAGGTTTTTTTTGTATATTCGTCCACTACCTTTTGTCCACAATTTGTTTCGTCCATTACCTTTCGTCCACGTTCTCTTCTCCACAACCGATTGGACCATACAATTTACGTCCATCCATACATTTTGTCCACACCTTTTATGTACATAACCTTTCGTCCATCTTAGAATACATATTTGTGTTTCCCATCTACAACTACAACAGAAGGTATTGTCATCATTGTCGTCTGTTTCTTAGATGCGTTTCATTTTCCTTTGGATATTAAAAGTGTATATATATATATATATATATATATATATATATATGTATTCCATTTTGGATATTAAAATTTATGGCAGAGGTTATACATACACGTCGGAGGCAACTAATGTTACATTATAATGGGTACTCAATTGTTGGGAGGACACACGCGAGTCCGTGCACCATTAAGTCAGACATATGTCAATAATCATGAATGCATCAGGTTAATGCTTACACAGTATGAAGACTACAAGAACGACGGCCGGCTGGAAACATATCTGAGAGGAATTTCAAATAGTTTAAAAATTAACGCTGCTGAAGTTGTTCAGAAAGACGAAAATGATGACTAATCATGTTTACAATACAAACAGTATATACTGTACATCAACAACACATAAATTTAAATAAATTACATTTTCACCAAATTATATTTCATGTCATTTATATTTTTGCCATTGTGGACGAAATAGTCAGTGCACGAAAACATAATGGACGAAGGATGGAAATGAACTAAATGGTCAGTGGACAACATTTAATGGACGAATCATGAAATGGACAAATGTGTCAGAGGACAAAAAGTGGACGAAACATAGTGGACCAAAGGCCCTATAACGATACAAATTTCATGCAAGCAACCCTACATGTCCCTAGGCCAGCCTTCTCTCCGCATTTTAGCCGACTGATGATCTTAGAAACACTATGACTGTGATAATGGAATAGAGATAGGCCAGAATGATGTTGATGTCTATCATAAGGAAACAGGAGAATCCAAGAAAAAAGAAAAAACCCTAACTGCTACCTTTTCCGCCACAAGAATCACTATGAACTTTTCAATGAAAATTCCGAGACTTGACAAGGGCTCGAACCCTGCCCGCCTATATGGTGTGATAATAGCGCGTACAACTTAAATATAATATGCCTTATGACTGTTAAGCTCTCTAAGCGAGAACAAGGCTTTCCAAGGTTACAGTATTCTATTTCTACGTGGAATATAAAAACGATTTCCAGTTACTTCGCTAGAAATTGAATGGATGACAGGTTGCTCTACAAAGTAGTTCTGTGACATATTGACCGGGATGTTAATATATAGGTATTATGCAACAGCACGTACCTTTCAATGACGTGAACTAGAAAACTTCATGACGGGGAGTAGGTAAATAGTTTGTATTCGAAAAGCAATCTGGTTCAAAGCTCAATAACTAATAAACAGTGAATTTCCTGGAAAGATATTTTATCTATTCAGGAAGATTTTAAAATGCCTTAAGGGAAGAGAGACACTTTTCGCCAGTAAAATTTTAATACATTTGTATACTTTTTTCCCCAGAATCTATAGGCCTTTAGAAATAAAATTTGCATGCTTAATATACACTATCTGTACATCATTACAATTTTAATGTTTATTAAAACCCTATAGTCCCATCACTCTAATTTCCGGCAGCCAATCACGTTGCAGGTCGGCTACATTTAAACGTGTGTGTCTTGTGATTCGCTGATGAAGATGTTAAGCATTTCCTAAGGCTGGATAAATACTTAATATATAATCGCCCGCCATTTTGGCTCTTTCGTTGGCGTTCGCAGAAAGCACACGAGGACGTTATTTGCCGCTCAATTACAGTGCGTTTGATTTATTATCATAGGAGCTACGACATGATAATATTTAACGGTGTGGCAAATAGATCCCTCGTCTGGTAGCTCGGTAACGAAAGAACAAAAATGGCGAACGATACTATCTACCTAGCCTTTATAGAGCTTTGACTTCCTAAGACGTAAGCAAAGAGGAGTCACATCGGGAATAACAACGTTGCGACTATTATAACTTATTTATTTGATTTAATTGTGAAAATTTGTCAAGTAATTTGTCCAGCCGAACAGCGTTTACATGATAAGTCAAAACGTACTTCAGATATTTTAATAAAAATTAGCATGCATGTATAGTTCTCTCATGTGGACAACATACTCTAAAATCTTTAATGTAGGCCTATATGTTTAATTTATTTTAAAAAAATAGCAAAAGCGTGTTCACAGGAAGGGAGGTTTCAGTGTTTAACTCGTTCAGATGGGAAGAATAAAACTCCATAACTCAGAAAATTAATTAAAAAACATTTTCTCGTTGCCAAAACTTCTAGAACAGGATCGTGGTTCACTCAGTCTTCTATCAAATTGAGTACCGAATCTTTCCTGAGAGTAAAAGGCGGTCGGAGCGTGGTGACTCTAGACTTCACTTCGCCAAATATTATTTCGCTAGTATCAATTCTACCGACGACAAAATAACCTAGTAGTTGATACAGCGCCGTTTAATAACCATAAAAATAAGAAATCATCACCAATTTAGACGACGAAAACCCATTTGTTTCAAGTTACAGTAGGGTATAATTTTATTTTATAATCATTTAGCATTTTTGCTGTCCCAGGAATCTAATTCCTTATGATTTTTCATTAAGATTTATTTATTGGTATAATCTGAACTCTCCGTGATCGTTTCTGCATATAAGATATATTTAATAGTCGTTCACAGCGTAAAATGACGGATCCTAATTACGATAAGGAAATAATGGAACAAAGATAAAAAATACAGGATGTAACAAGAAGGTATATCAAAATATTATAAACATTTCTGACACTTAACATGTTAGTATAGATATTAACATGGATTCGGAAACGTTTTATTTCCTTGTTACTGTTCTTTCTTTAAACTCTGTTTATATTGGGGGATCGATGTTATCCGGGCTAAAGGGCCGTGGTGTGTTGAGCTGTTGCTACCATACGTTTCGTCTGCTACTCCACCAGACATCATCAGTGGGAAACGTATGGTAGCAACAGCTCCAACACACCACGGCCCTTTAGCCCAGATAACATCGATCCTTAAGACGCCGGCCGTGAAAGCGTATATTCCAAGATCTGTTGCTATTATATGATGCGCAAGCTATTTTGTTTTTGTGTGCTCTAAGTTTTGATACACCTTTCTGTTAGTACACACTGTATAATTGCAAAATAACGAAAATGTTACAAAAATTCTCTCGCACGCAACAGCTTCTATCATATACTGTACCTCCTATATCTAATCTTCCTACAGTCTTACTAATAAAAATTCTATATACAGACGTTTAACTGTCTTATACTTATACAATGAGTAGCTCGTTTATACGTCGTGTGTAAATTCCTTACTAATAATCACTACATACGTAGTGTATAACAGTATAAGTGTTACACAACTACATCATAGTATCGTCATTACTTCGTTACGAAAGGCAATAGAATATCTGAGGTTCTCTATTGCATCCGGTAGAGCGTTCTAGTGTGGCGTGTTAAGTATCGATAGTACAACTGGCTCTAATCGATTACCACACTATATTTTCGTCAAAGAGTACAAGCTACAGCAATATTATCACAGCCTACTATATACAGTCACGAAGCTTGATTTTTGAGGATGCTAGAAACAATAGACTGTGACGACACTATTTTGCATTGCCTGTAATGAGGCGATATTAGCGATCCTAGTGGTGAGCAACTACCTAATGTTTGCATATTTACTACGTATTGAGCTTCGCGACTGTATATAGTAGACTGTGATATTATTCTAATTATTTTGTGCTCTTTGCTGTGTTCTTCTGTGGTTACAAGGCAACCATCATCATAAAATGACAGTCGATACGAACAGCTATTAGAGGGGCGGCCATTTTTCTCTATATACATCGCTTAAACAAGGGTTTCGTGTATATAACTACTGCAAAGCAATTCCCATTGTATAGTTACAGGCTGTTTATACATCCATCGCTTATGCATGGTTTATTAGTAAAGTTTTCTGTTTCAACTCTGCATAAGTCTCGTATAAAAACTATACACGGTTTCTTAAGAAGACTGCTAGTATAAAATTTAGATTCTTTTGTTAATAATAAATGTGAAGAGAAATGAACTATAATTGTGTTTCTGTAATTTAAAATACAGAGACAATTAAATCATATAAACAGGCCTACAAATTAAAGGAACAATAGATAATAAATTGTATGCTAATTTAACTTCATAAAAAATCACACAATTATATAAATCAGTCTGATCCAAATCGAAGGAGGGACGAAACTTAGTGGAACATTTCTTCGCCATGGGCAAACATCTGCGATACATAACAAGGACCAATGCGTTGAACATTCAACTGTAAGAAAGATAAAGCAGCATTTGTGAAGTCCATTGTAATTAACACTCTGGTTTGTATAACTATCGGCTTGTGTTCTATTACTAAGATTTATGATTTTACTCAGTCACAACTTACAAACTAAATAAATATACTTTCGGCCATTGCCTATGCTATACCAACTCTCTAATTATTCTTGTTATCAAATGGCCATCGTCTTCATTAACCTTGGAGCAAAGGAGTGCGATGTCAAGAAACCAAACAAACCATTACGAGCCGGGACACGAAAGTAACAAGAGGCTTCCAACAGTCAATTATCCAGAGGAACACGAAGCAGCACGTACACTGTAGACCGGTTCCATCAGATGCCACATTCGTCTGCTACCATATTAATGCCAGTTTCTAATTATAATTATTCCTTAAAGGTTTAAAATTATGATTATTTATGCAACAGCCACGATTCTCGTTCAGCCACTGTTAAGTTAATGACACAAACAACGCCAAAAGTTGTGCAAAAATTGCAAGACATTTTTAATTCAAGGAGCCGAGTCGCGTATGTTGAATATGATAATTCAGCATAACACCACAGTCTAGTATATACAGCAGTGGTTGCCAAACACCACGAAATTGTGACGTAATAGAAATGCAACCGCACACCACTATCGCAGGAGAGGTTGGAGTGGGTATCTCCTCAGGTAATGCAGCGAATAACAGTGCAGAGATGGACTATGGTCAAAAACAAAAACAATATAATATTCTACTTATTAACTACAAGCACTTTTTCCGTGTTAAATTTTATTCTCCTATTCATTATTTTTGTGTTATTAATAAAATAAAATATATTTTCTTATTTACTATAAAAAGAATGTGTACTTTAGACCTACATCAGCAGATATTTTGAAATTAGAAAAAACGTACCACCAGGCTGGTCACGAAGTCCTAAATTACACTACATACTTCGAAAAAAAAGTCGAAGTATTTTACCCCGATTAAGACATAGAAGCCGATATTTTTATTGTTCGTTTATTAATGAAATATTTAATTTACAAGTAAGGGCGTGGTAGTCTTTGTAACAACGTACATTGTTCTTTTATACTTCATTAAAAAATTTTACAACAAATTATCTCATATTTTTACCATCTGCAAAAGAAATACTTTTCCTCCCATGCTCCTTAAAATTAAGTTTTTACATATTATCTGTTTTGGAAAAGACATCGAACCATATTATCTACACATTTGTCATATTACATGTGTACGTCCGCTGCTGATAAATGTCTCGTCTTATATCGAAGTGAAGGCTGTAAACAGAAAGCGGGGTATGATGTCATGGTGCTTGAGTGGAGGCAGGGGCATGTGTCGCGACACAGCTTTTGGGCGATCACTGATATACAGTCACGAAGCTCAATACGTAGTAAATATGCATCCATAGATAGTTGCTAATCACTAGGATCGCTACTATCGCCTCATCACAGACAATGCGAAATAGTACCTGCACAGTCTATTGTTCCTAGTAACCTCATAAACTCAAGCTTCGTGACTGTATATACTAGACTGTGATAACACCCTATCTCCTTCCTTTTTAGCCATTTTCTTCCATTTTTCTATCACTCTGCAGTCTTGAGCATCACAGTAACCTTGGACATATTCATACACTTCTATTGTAGGTCTAAATATCCTTCAAAACTACAGACGCTATTCAGAGTTCTCGATGTAATTCATTTGACAATACTTTAATATTACAATTCAATTCAAGGAGATAATTGTAAATGTAATTATTTATGTAATATCTCTTTCAAACCTCAGAGGCTATCCAGGGACAATGAGATAATCATAAGTGTAATTCCTTGTTTGACGTTTCTTTTAAATCACAAACATTCTTCAGAGACTATGGGCCATATTCATAGATATTCTTAGCGCGGGCTTTGGGTGAATGATCAGCGAATTAACGTTTTTCGTATTCATAAACCAGTGTTCGCGATATGATATGATATGAATCCTGTACAAGTAATCAATCGATAGCCGGGGCTAGTTTAGCACGCTCGTAGCGCGGGCTAGCGAAATGTCTGTGCATAGCAACCTGTGAGATTATTGTAACTTTAAATTTTTATATAACATTCCGTTTAAACTAGAGAAACTATCATAACTTCTAACAAAGAAAAATAAGTTATTTTCATCTGGATACCCTCCCATTGTGGCATTGCAGGCAACGATGCAGCTGATAGAGAAGCCAAACAAAGCACTAAAGATTCTACCACCCTCAGTATACCTTCTTACCACATCGAGATTTCATTTTCCTCATAGACAGTAAATGTAAAGAATCATGGATTAAACTTCGGACTCTCAGTCCCTCCAGAAAACTTTTCAAAGTCAAGTCAAAATGCTCTATTAATATACCGATCCACAAGCTTAATAGAAAAGACCAGGTTTTATTATCGAGATTAAGAATTGGACATACAAAATTAACCCATTCCTGTCTCATATCAAGAAATGAACCACCAAACTGCGAAACCTGTCATTGCTTCCTCAACGTCAAACACGTCAGCATAGAATGCCGAAGATACCACACCTCAAGGAAAAAAGTATAACATACCAAACCATATATTTACAACACAAAACAATACAAATGTTTTTCCACAAGTAATTCAATTCTTTAAAGAAATTTCCTTGTACAATATGATTTGATTGTAAAATTTATACTGTTCATATAATCTGTTCACTTTTTTTGTTTATTTATTTATTTTTTTTTACCTATAGATACATTATAATATACTGTGTACTTTGTTTGTAATCTTTACTGCTTGTCTTGTATTGTTCTGTACCGTATATTAATATTGTGGTCGCAAAAACCCAGCAGTTATGCGACCTAAAATAAATCTTTAAAAAATCTAGAGAGATTGTTCAGAGACTGTGAATGATTGGAATTGTGAATATTTATACAGCGTGAATCATAAGCAATGTATTTCAGTTGATACTTGTTCACGAACATCTTTTATTATGCCCCAGAGTGCATTGTCCGGTTTGGTGAAGTCCGGGCTTCGTGGATGCCATAGAAATGGTGCAGGAAGGTCTCGTGATCCACGTCCAATCCAGCGGTTTGGAAACAGTTCATTCAGCTCTCTAGACTAAATGGAGTGGATCACGTTTTTCCCTTCCCCCGGGAAATACGTATCTCAGTAATAAGTAACAGAACAATAATAACAATAATATTAATAATAAATAAAGATTGAATCTGCTCAACTGATTAATACTAATAACATGCAAAGGGATTTCTTGCCCAGCCTGTACAATAACATGAAAAAATGGGCCAAGCTCAAGGCAAAATGAATATGGAGCGCCAACAAAGACAAGAATTTCTCCTCACTACATAAGCACCCTACGTAACGCTTTAATTACACTGAGGTGAATTAGTCCTCATTAGACTTCCCACGTGCGGATCCTTTCACTTTCGCAATAATGAATTGAAACTGAGGCGCACACTCGATTTACTGTCACGATCGCAGACTGTACGCCGATCGAAATTTTCTGTCATTACTTGGGACAGTTGGCACAAAGTCATTAATTAGGAGAAAAGTATTTTCAATTCTTCGCCTTATTCTCTTCGGCTGGGAATCAAATGCAGTTCGAAAATCAGTCCACTGGTATGTAATAGGCGTTACATAACGCTTCAAGCTTTCACGCTAGTCAACTTTGTGCGGAAGTCTGGAGTATACGGGCCGTGTTACAGAAGCAAACGCAAAGTAGCGGAGCAACTTGCTGCATCTAACTGAACACAGCCACAGAAAAACGTCGGATTTATCTAGCAAACTGCTGACATTCTTGTGTGGTTGAGTGTAAACCTGCACACTTAATACTTTTCATCTGTCTCTGGATTAACTTCAGGCTTGTGAGTCAGGGGGCCAGGGATCAAATCCCATTCCACCCTGAACTTATAACTTGAGTTGGGGTACCTCGTTGTCCAAGCAACAGAGGGGGGAGTTTCGGTTTAGGTTAAACGAGCGCTGAGGTAGTTCCCTTCACACTTCGCTTCCACGCCTTCAGCTGTCTCCTCTGTAATACTAACATAATTGAATTGAATTTTTAATTTAACGGAGGGGGCGCTATGGCCCAGCACTGCGAACTGTTAAGATCTATTGCGCTGACCCTCTGGTGACGCATTCCCAAACCCACACCGGCTGACCACACTAAGGTTCGCTGCGTACCCAGTTTCGAGCAGGCAACCCCACTCGTCCCTAGGCCAGCACCCTCCGTGCGTCGCCAGCCGGCGTTCGGGGAATGCTATGGAATGATAACGAAATGGAGAAATGGTGACGGAATGATATAAATCCTAATTTTGGGGAAAACGGAGAACCCAGGGAAAACTCCAACTGCGACCTTGTCCGCAACAAGTGTCACTATGGATTTTTTGCAATGAAACAATCCCAGACCTAACCGGGAATCGAACCCGGGCTGCCTGCGTCACAGTCTGAAGGTCTGACCATTCAGCCACCGCAAAGAATACAATCATAACTTTGGTGACAATTCGAAAGTTTGGCGTTAGTGTACATTCAGACTATGTACTGCATAATATACGAATCTGTAACAGGTTAGGTTAGTTAGTTTAGGCTTTTGTTATGTCTTGTATACATTAATCTGTGACAGGTTAGGTTAGGTTAGGTAGGTTAGGTTAGGTTAGGTTTTTGTTATGACTTGCATATACGAATCTCTACAGGATTTTCAAAACCTGGTAATTTTTATGTAGTGATGTTGTCAGGATGGGCTACCGTAATGGCCAACGGACTTACAATATATAAATTTTGTATCTATTGCATTATTATTTGTTGTGCTTCACTGTATTATAGTGATTATTGAATGAATACAAGTTTTGCGTTCTCTACATTACATCGTATCGACAGTTTTATCTCCGTACGTTCTTTTCCTTCACTAGACACCACAACGTTTGCACGTCCATTACCTCGCAATTCTCATTTCACACGTAATTTACTAAATTTCCGAACAATTTCCTTTCCTTGAAATATTTCCCTATAAAATCCTTAACTTTTGAAATCCATCTCCGCAAGAAATCCCTTACAATTCGACAATTTTCTCTTCCAAATATCACCGTAACACCTCAACGCTCGTTTTCCGTGGGTTTCTTGTGTATTTCGGTTTCCATGTAACATCCCAACAATTCTTCTTCTTCATCATCATCATCATCATCATCATCATCATCATCATCATCATCATCATCGCAGGGCCGCCCACAAGGGGAGGGGCGATGGACACGACTGAAGTGAGGGGCCCGATTTTCAGATACTTTTAGGAAGAGAATGACACAAAATATACACAAAACTGTTTTTCTTTACATAAAAGAATAATTCTGTTCAAATAACATATTATTGAAATAGTAATTATGTTTTTAATAAATTTAAGACTTTTCGTTACTCTCCTGCTAACGTAGCATCTGGTGAACGTGGGTTCAGTAAACTGAAGTGATCAAGAATTACCTGTGAACACGTTTAGTCAAGAAAAACTAAACAACCAACAGTGCTCTCCATTGAGTGTGAATTGGATTCAAAGGTCAGGTTTAGGAGCTTATATAACATTTTGTACGAGTATCTGATAAAGTTAGACGATTGAAGATGTCATCCGCTTCGATAGCTCAAATATCATAATTAAGTTATAACTAGAAAACCAGATTTTAAGACCTAATCTTTCAAGTTATGTGAGTATGGAGTTTGTGCAATAAGCCAATGACTTGAAAAATAGTGGCGCGTGGTGCTGTATGATGAAAACAGACGATTCCCGCATCAAGGGAAACAAACATAGGCCTACATATTAAAAAATGACTACAAGAATAGGGTTGTGTTGTGTATTACAAAAAAATTAACAAACTTTGCTTTAAACTTTTAACTTAAAAATGTTACTCTTTTACAGATACTGCTCTCAGTGAAGTATTTAAGCCCATACATTACAAGAATATTTACTATTAAATTTACAGTAACTTAAGATCGTCAGGTTCACTTCTATCAACTTCAAATGGTTTGTATGTTTTTTTTAGTTTTTTTTTATTGCAGTGCTGCTGTGAATACTCTCTTCTAGAACAGATTATGTCAGTCTCACATAAATTACACACAATTATGTCGGCACTTACACAGAAACACCGTGTTCGAATTCTTCTATCCACTTCTGTACTTTCGCACTTGTTTTAGGTATCTTTATTTCTAAGATCATAAACATTGCTAAATTGAAGTTGTATACTGTATTTGTTTAGGAGTAAGGAATCTGTTGTACAGCGACTCTGTAGTGCGCGTTATTTGTTGAAATTGTGAGCAGACTCTGCTCTGAAGAGCACGTACTATATTGTATACCCAGCGCACACTTATACTCATTCCGATATTGTGGGACTAAGAAGACGGCTTTAAGACTTATATAACTATGATGTTTGAGTTAGGATCCTACTGTACAACAATAAATTAATTTACGAGGTTACACTAAGCTATATATGCATATTAATTTATCTCAAATATATTTTTAATATTTTCACTAAAGTATGCTTCTATTTATTTTTAAAACTGCAATCTTATTTCTTTTACTAACTGAAAGACTCATTGTCAAACATGTTTATAAACATGTTTATTTCTCTTGCCCAAGTAATATATAAATTAAAAAAAAACAAGGTTGCCAGACACTATAATAAAATTTCCTTATTTTTGTTACCTTAATATTATATTTAAATTATAGAATTTCAACGTTTATTAAAATATTGGCGAGGGGAACTGACAAATGTTTGTGGGGGCTCAATTCCTCTGGGTGGCCCTGATCATCGTCATTCATTACGAATTTAATGTAGATACACAGCCTAGAGTGCACTCTGGATAGTCTCTGACGAACTAGTAAGTGGTCTAAGCTAACGACATCTATGAGAACGCTGGTACAGTCGGGACGAATAACGGAAAGTTAAGAAACCAAAAGTAACACTTTCAATTAATAAAAAAATTGCCTTCTTACCTTCAAAACAGAAAAACAGCATTCTGATTGCGCGGCCACGTTAAGCTTCAGGTCTTGGGCAAACACGATTTGTAACCTGTAAGTAGGAGACAGTAAATCTCAAGACAGGTTTTATAATCCAAAATTACAGTTCACAATTCCAAAATCGTAAAGATTCTAAGATCTCGAATAATTCAAGTATTCTATCTCACTTAATAAATTCAGAAAATAATTGGGGAGTACTGCATCACTACTTACTCCTAAGTAGACTATGACGTTAATTTTTAGACACAGAACAGAAATCGTATTAGGTCATGTTAATGTCTTCAACCGATCAAGGTAGTCCAAGAACTCCATTCCGCATGAAATAACACAAACATCATTAGAGTTTCCCGCTACAATGTGTGACATCAGACGTTTGTTACTTTTATTCAGGCAAGCTACTGATTGGTCTCAAGACTTCGACTAATTAAAATATAAGATATTCCACAACATTCTTATGTCAAACAACGTTATTAAACAAACCGAAAGTCGGCTGATATGATGGATATTTAATTGTTTTGTGATTTCAGATAGGCTACTTCAGTTCACCATCAAGGCGACATCAGGTCTGCATACTTTCCGGTATAACCGTCGAATACCTTATAATGATTCTTCAGGAAACTTTGCCAGATTTTCACAATAAAGTCTGGAGAATAGCTCTTGATAACAGATCCAACAGATAAGTTCCTAACATATCAATTCTGTAGAAAGGCTCTTATCAAATGATCAACAGAGGGAGCCCTGGTTTCGGCTCTCGAGAACGACTCTTGCAACAAATCTTACTCTCCGTTCCTTCTAGTCCTGAGAAAGCTCTTGATAACGAATCTAACAAACAGAATTTCCTTTCTTTTCAGTCCAGAAGAATACTTTTTGATATCCAACAAATAGATTCTCTCCTTTCCTTCCAGTCCTGCAGGAGAAATATTGGTAACGCTCACAACAAATAGATTCCCCTTTCCTTCCAGTCCTACAGAAGAGCATGATAACGAATCCAACAAACAGATTTCTCGTTCTTTCCAGTCCTGAAGAATAGGTCTTGAAACGAATCCAACAGATAAATTCTCCTTACGTCTCAGTCCTAGAGAAGGGCTCTTAGAAACGGATTCAACAGATAATTATTCTCATTTTCTTCCACTTCTGGAGAATAACTCTTGACAAACCAAGGGATATACCTCCTTTCTTTGAATTCTGTAGGATGCCTCTTGATAATTAATCCACACACATATACTTTCCTTTCTTTCCAGTCCTGGAGAATGAATCTTGATAACGAATCCAACTGATTCTCCGTTCCTCTCAGTTCTGGATTATGGTCTGGATAACGAATTCAGAAGATATGTTCTCTTTTTCATACAGTTTTGGAAAATAGCTCTTGATAATGAATCAATAGATTCTCAGTTTCTTTCAGTCCTGGGGAATGGCTCTCGATAACAAATCCAGCTAGATAGGTTCTGGTTTCCTTTCAGTCCTGCAGAACGGCTCTTGATAATAGATCCAACAGATAGATTCTCCTCTCCTTTCCGTCCTGAAGAGTGTCTGGATAACAAATCCTGAAGATTAGTTCCTAATAACGAATCCAACAGACAGATTCTCCTTTCCTTCTAATCCTGTAGAATAGTTATGGTTCCAACAGATAAACCTTCTCCTTTTTCTTGTATTTCCTGATAGAGCCGATAAATGAGCCGTTGAGAGCAGAATGTGTTTAAGTCAAAATTGAGTAATGAGGTTTAAGTAAAAATCTAAA
>JAJSOF020000019.1:97249149-97270508 GCA_025594305.2 Periplaneta americana
TTCCAAACACCTTATTCTCAAACCCCCTTAACCTTGCCTCTCAGAGTGAGAGTCCTTTTTCACAGCCAAGAAGAACCGGTTATAATGTTTTATAAATTTAACTTTCAGTTTTTGGACAGCAGACGGGAAGATAAGAGCTTTCAACCGAATAATAACACGCATTCTCTATATTTATTCTGCGTTTAATTTCCTCCTGAGTGTCATTTATATTTCTTGTTACTATATTCAAGATATTTGAATTTTTCCACCTTCTTCGAAGTGATAAATTCCAATATTTATATTTCCATTTCGTACAATATTCCCACACGAGATGGATAATCATATACTTTGTCTTTTTCGGGATTTACTTCCAAAACCGATCGCTTTACTTGCTTCAAGCAAATTTCCGTGTTTTCCCTAACTGTTTGTGTATTTTCTCCTAACATATTCACGTCATCTGCATAGACAAGAAGCTGATGTAGCCCGTTCAATTCCAAACCCTGCCTGTTATCCTGAACTTTCCTAATGGCATATTCTAAAGCGAAGTTAAAAAGTAAAGGTGATAGTGCATCTCCCTGCTTTAGCCCGCAGTGAATTGGAAAAGCATCAGATAGAAACTGACCTATACGGACTCTGCTGTATGTTTCACTGAGACACATTTTAATTAATCGAACTAGTTTCTTGGGAATACCAAATTCAAATTTTTCTCCATTATCTGCCGAATACAAAAAATCTGATCAATAGTCGATCTATTACGCTGAAACCGCACTGATGATCCGCAATAATTTCATCTACGTACGGAGTTAATCTCCTCAAAAGAATATTGGACAAAATTTTGTACGACGTCAACAAAAGTGATATTCCTCGAAAGTTACCACAGTTGGTTTTGTCCCCCTTTTTAAAATAGGTACAATTATGGACTCCTTCCATTGTTCTGGTACAATTTCCTTTTCCCAAATAGCAAGTACAAGTTTATAAATTTCGCTATATAATGCACTCCCACCCTCTTGTATTAATTCTGCTGGAATTTGATCGATACCTGGAGACTTGTACTTTTTCAGATTTTCTATCGCAATTTCGACTTCTGAAAGCGTGGGTTCGGGTATAAATTGCTCAGCAGTTTGTATTTCAATTTCGTCCCGATCATTTCTATTTGGCCTATGTACATTTAGTAGTTGCGCAAAATAGTTTTTCCATCTGTTTAGGATTGATGGAGAGTCTGCAAGCAAGTCACCATTCTCATCCTTGATCACGTTTACTCTTGGCTGATATCCGTTCTTAAATTCCTTTATACCCTTATATAAATCTCGAATGTTTTTATTCTTACTATTTGTTTCTACCTCATTCAGTTTTTCCTTCAAGTAACCTCTCTTTTATTCCTAAGTGTACGACTTGCTTCCCGTCTTTCATTGAAATAATTATCTCTCTTCTCCTCAACTGGATCCTGTAAGAATTTCAATTTTGCCTGTTTCCTTCTTTCTACTACCATGCAACAATCTTCATCAAACCACGGTTTCTTTTCTTAGTTTCATAATAACCTATGCTCTGCTCAGCTGCAATTTTGATACTATCTCTGATATTTTCCCACACGCTATTAACATCTAATTCTTTCTCAACTTCGTCGGAACTTTCTAAAGTGGCAAACCTATTCGAAATTTCTATGATAATTTTGCTTAGCTTCCTCGTCCTTTAATTTCAAAATATTGAATTTAGTAATATTAACTTGTTGCTCTACTCGCTTGGCTACTGATAATCTTTCTCTTAATTCTCCAATCACCAAATAATGGTCAGAATTACAGTCTGCACCCCTGAAAGTTCGAATATCTACTATACTAGTATGTCTCCGTTTATCTATCAAGATGTGATCTATTTGGTTGTGTGTCAATCCATCTGGAGAAGTCCAAGTATATTTATGTATATCCTTATGGGGGAATGTTGTACTTTTGACAATTAAATTTTTCGATGTGGCAAAGTTGACTAATCTAACTCCATTGTCACTACTAATTGCGTGTAGGCTCTCTTTTCCAATAGTTGGTCTAAAAATATCC
This sequence comes from Periplaneta americana, assembly GCA_025594305.2. NCBI lineage: Eukaryota > Metazoa > Arthropoda > Insecta > Blattodea > Blattidae > Periplaneta > Periplaneta americana. The sequence continues at coordinate 97,251,177 of JAJSOF020000019.1, forward strand.
TCCCGTCCTACTTTAGCGTTGAAATCCCCAATAAAATTTTCATATGATATCTAGGGAACTGATCAAAAGTATGTTCCAATTCCTCATAGAAGCTATCCTTTATATAGTCGTCTTTCTCTTCTGTAGGGGCGTGAGCATTTATAACTATGATGTCGCACCATCTACCCTTAAGTACTAAATATGATAACCTGTCACTGATAAATTCGACCTTTTTACTGCTGATTTTATTCTTTTATGTACAAAGAATCCTGTTCCTAATTGGTGATTATTGTTTCCTTCCCCATAATACAACAAGTAATCTCCTATTTGTGATATGCCATTCCCATCTAACCTAACCTCTTGTACTCCTACGAAGTCTATTCTATATCTAGCTAGTTCTTTTGCTACTAATGTTACCCCTCCTGTTCTATAAAGACTAGTTACGTTCCAAGTGCCAAATCTCAAACCTTATTCCTTTGCTGTGGTCGTGCCAGAGAATCAGTCCTATTCCGAGGCTTACTGTAGGAATTCGTAACAAGCTGTTTTTTACGGTGATGGGTTGTTAGCCCTTCGCCCAACCCCAAGCTGGAGGACCACCCCTTATCGGCTGTCCACGACTGCTTATTCAATATATTCGCAGCTACCCTCCATATCTGGAGGCCGTCTCCTCTATCCGCAACCTGAGGACGCGCCATGCCGTGGTGATAGGGACCCACCATACATGGGCCGGATGTTATACTTGTTTTAAATTTGTATTTTACACATGTGAAATTTCGGAGCTTTTACATCCGAATAGTCTATTTTATAACATTTTATTGTTTTGAAATGTGCTACACAATTTATCTCTGGCGGCCCTTGTTTCATTATTTTATTGTTTCGTTTTGAATAATACTTAGGATCTGAGAACTGCTCACTTACATTGACAACGTTTTTAGTTCTTTTTAGCATTCTGGTTATTGTATTAATTGTGTTTTATGAACAATTTTAGATAAAGGAGCAAATAGCAATTGTTACTGACGCGTCCATCTTAATCTCCGGGAAGATATGGACTGATGTGTGGCCATAACAGACATTTGATGGAATAAATGTTTGCAAGAAGAGAAATAATATGAAGAAAATTCTTAAAAAAGTCGAAGTACGAAAAATATATGCATATCAGAATAAACTTAGCGATACAAATGAAATGGAAACGATATGGTGATCAAGACAAAATAGCGGACGTTATATTGATGATTGCCATCAATAATAATGCAGTCCGTCTTATTCCTCAAATATGAAGCAAGCAAAAGCAGTTAGACATAGTTGAAATATTCACATGTGTTAGTGTTAGGCGAAACAGATTGGTTTAATAATGATGTTTAAGAATAACATTTTCTTGTACTGTAACGAACATGACCCATTTTCTACGTTTTAGGCTACATGAAAATCCTCAAGTTTTATTTATAGTCTAGAATGCCCCATTACCTTTCACCGGAGTCACGTTACCTACTCCACAAATCAATGCTGACTCTTTAAGGTCGTGAGCACAATCATTCTTACGCCTCCTGCATTAATTACGTACTGAATCTATAGCACTAACGGTTACAGCTGTTTCATTTTCAATACATTTAAATTGATCTGAACCAAATGTTACACTATAAGAACTTATTTGTTTCAGTATTTAGGTTAAGTATGATAAAGAAGCCGGAAGACGGAATATTCATTCGGTGTAAAAGTCTAATTGTTAAGAAGTGAAATATCTGTGTGAGAGAGAGAGACAGAGAGAAAGAGAGAGAGAGCTGTGTCACGTAAGTTAAGTGTGCTCGAACAGTCTGACAAACATTGTACGCAAATGCATAATGAAAGCATTTTTGGACTCTTAATTCTTGCACTTCACAACTAGGATTTGTTACTATTTTTTTGTATTCCAATGGGACTTTATCCTGGCTTTCGAAATGTTCTCTTATATCAGTAAAGTATTAGACACTGCGGAAACTTTTGATGCATTATGAAATTCCTGGTATATTTACATAACTTTCATGTATACCCCTGATTGAAGTGTAGGTAATATTGTATTTCAATTGGACTTCATCCTGGCTTTCGATACGTTCCCTCTTGTCAGTAAAGTATAGATAGATGGATGGATGGATTTATTGAGTAATATTATACATACAGATTTTATATTATCATAATTTTCTCTAAAATCCAAGGCGCGGGTCTTCTGACCGTACATGCTTTGTACAAGTCCTCCTTTGTAGATTCCCCCACCTGTGATTACATCCAACTACTCTCTAAAAGAACACACATATTAAAATGGAAATGGCACAATAAAACACATCATATAATATATCCTAACCTAAAAGACATAAAAGTGTACAGTTGGGTGGATACTATTATCCCTTCCTCAGTTCGCGTCACAAACTTCAACAGCTGTAGTTCTAATCTTTCTCGCCTTCAAGAGGAACAATCCAGTCTTTTGTTTCCATTCTCTATTCCCCATGAGGTCAAGACATGCAAGCGAAGTCCTATCAGTAAAGTATTGTGCATTGTGGACACTTTTGATGCAATGCGAAAGTGTTGACATTTTCATAGCTTTCATGTATACCCCTGATTGGAGTGTAGATAAATGTATTTCAATGGGACTGGCTTTCGATACGTTCCTTCATGTCAGTAAAGTATTGGACACTGTGAACACTTTTGATGCAATCCGAATTTCTTGACATATTTACATGGATTTCATGTATACCCCTGATTGGAGTGTAGGTAATTGTATTTCAATGGGACTTCATCCTGGCTTTCGATACGTTCCATCATGTCAGTAAAGTATTGGACACTGTGAATACTTTTGATGCATTGCGAAATTCTTGACACATTTACACAGCTTTCATGTATACCCCTGATTGGAGTATAGGTAATTGGTCCATTCTTAGTCCAAAGATTGGAGGTATCAATAATGCATAAACACTGCATAGTAATTGCTAGACTAGCATTAACCAGTACTGTAAAAAGTGTTTCGCTCCATTATCCAATTAACCGAGTGGGTGGGAGACCATAGCGACCAAACCTGTATGCATATATGCACCTTTGTTCGAGAGAATGTCTGTGTTCTCCATCACATTTCTATTCAACTTATACTCTAAAATTAAATTAATTATCACTGCTCTTTGCAATAAGTGGACTCCTGCGAGAAATCGGCGAAAAACACCTAGAAAAAACGAAGAATTGTATGTAATATTTGTGGTTCTAGAAAAGGCTTTTGACAGAGTGGATTGGAATAAACTTATGGGGATTTTGACGTAAATAGGACTGTAGACTAGAAAGAGAGTAGGCTATTCAGAAATATTTATACAAAATGAATTAAAGTCATGTTAAGAGAAGAAATGTCAGAGGGAAGTGGAACAGATAGAGAGGTACGACAAGGATGTCATTTATCACCTACCCTATTCAATATCAACTTGGAGGTTTTAGTGAAGGCCCGTTTTCAAAAGATGAGAGTGATGATAGTAGGAGGAAGAAGACTAAAGTGTATCAGACTTGCTGATGATAAGGCGTTGGGAATAGTAGGGGATGAAGATAAATACAAATAAGACGAATACCATAGTTACCGGAAAAAAATAAAGACGGTAAACGTGCGAATTCAAAGTGAGGCAGTAGAAGAAGTGGAGATCTTCAGATACTTGGGGTATATTATAAGTATGACAACGTGAGCTGCTGCAAGGAATTCAAAATGAGGATAACAATAGAAAAGGGAGCATTTAATATAAAAAAAAACATTTTCTGCGGATATCTGGAAAACGAACAAAAGAATAGAGGCAGGATGGGAGACTAGCTAATTGACTGTGAGATGATTCTAATAAAACATGGCCCAATCGATGCTGAGGGCATAATGTGAGGAAGTATGTGTATTCTTACCAAGGGGAGGAAAGGAATGTGTGTAATTAGACATTTTTTCCATCCTCATTCTGAATAGAAGTGATTCAGTTGCTAATGACAACATAGGTCGCGCTGGATGCCGAGGATAACTAGGAAACGGAGTTATGGTGGCATTAGGCGTAGCTCAATCGGCTGAATTGGTTGTCTGCCATTCCGGAGTTGAGTGTGGGCGGGAGTTCGATTCCCACTTTGGCTGATTACCTAATTGGGTTTTCCCCGAGGTTTTCCTCATCCGTAAGGCGAATATCAGGAAATCTGTGGCGAATCCTCGGCCTCATCTCGACAAATACCACCTCACTATCACCAATCCCATCAACGTTAGATAATCTAGTAGTTGATACAGCATCGTTAAATAACCAACTGAAAAACCTAGTCATGGCATAAGATGAGCTGGGGTTGGGTCCTGATCCTGAGGCTCTAGCAGTAGCAGCAGACAGCATATAGCTCTGTTCCAGGATATTGTCGATTATCCGTGGTGCGCGGTTTATCCGGTTTGCGGATTACCTTACGCTCGAAAATAATTTATTACTTATTAATATAAAGGGACACGGAATCATGAAAGAAAATATATACTGGACTTCAAGTTAAAACGGTGGGTTGTGAACGAAGCTTTGCTGCTTTGAAATTAACTGTTCTATTGGGGAGTGAGAAAACGAATTTACTTTTGTTTTATACAATATTAAATATTGTAATTACATTTTAATCTTATTTGTAAAATTACACATCTACTGTGTGTATTATATTAAATACTTACTTACTTGCTTCTAAGGAACCCGGAGGTTCATTGTCGCCCTCACATAAGCCCGCCATTGGTCCCTATTCTGAGCAAGAGTAATCCAGTCTCTACCATCATATCCCATCTCCCTCAAATCCATTTTAATACTGTCTTCCCATCTATGTCTCGGCCGCCCCAAAGGTCTTTTTCCCTTCGGCCTCCCAACTAACACTCTATATGCATTTCTGGATTCGCCCATACGTGCTACATGCCCTGCCCATCTCAAACGTCTGGATTTAATGTCCCTAATTATGTCAGGTGAAGAATATATTCTCCTGTAACTCCATCCCTCTTAGCCCCAAATATTTTCCTAAGCTCCTTATTCTCAAAAACCCTTAACCTATGTTCCTCTCTCAAAGTGAGAGTCCAAGTTTCACAACCATAAAGAACAACCGGTAATATAACTGTTTTATAAATTCTAACTTTCAGATTATTTGACAGCAGATTGGATGATAAAAGCTTCTCAACCGAATAATAACAGGCATTTCCTATATTTTTATTCTGTGTTTAATTTCGTCCCGAGTATTATTTATATTTGTTTATGTATTATATTAAATATGAAGTTAAATATAGATTTAAAGTATTTGTTCACCAAATAGGCCTATATACTGTAAGGTAAATGCAAAATAATAAACATTCGTATTACCCGTTTTTCGCATTAACTGAGTACCTCTTCCAGGTCATTAGCCCGGATAATCGAGAGTATACTGTATATTACATTTTACTATGTATTTATAACGTACCGGTATTTATCTACTGTAACTCATAATATTCAGATGCACATACGTGGCGAACCTCAGCCGGTATGTGATACATGCCATGTACCACTTACGGTAGAACAGATTTTACTGCACTGTAGGAAATATGACCGTGATCGTCAACAATATGGAATTCGGCCGACTCTACGTGACGCTCTTGGAAATGATTTTAATTGTACAAATGCAGTTCTGAGATTTTTATCGAATACAGGACTTGACAGGATGATTTAGTTTTTTATTGATACGTTTGACATATCCTTTGGACCCTTTACATCTGGAGGTTTCGTTTGTTTTATATAATAAGGCACTTGACATTTCGGACATTTACGTCTGGATATTTTATAAAATTTTATTGCTTTAAATGCGCGATATAATTTATCTCTGGTGGTATTTGTTTTATTATTTTATTGTCTCTTTTGAAATACTACCTAGGTTATGAGAACTGCTCACTTTTATAATTTCTTAAGAATCACCTTGTGGAAACTGCATTGTGTACCTCGTTTTTACTGTGACAACGTCTTTTAGTTTCGTGTTAGATTTCAGTTTATAGTATTGCTTGTTTTTAGATTTGAAGAATTTTAGATAAGGACGCAAATAGCCAGAGTAGCTGACGCGCCCTTTTTAAACCCCACTAACTAACAGATACATTCAGACCGAGGTTGCAGGAAATATTGCATGTATACAGACATGCAGTGGGTTCAAAGGCACTTCTTCTTTGTACTGAGAATTTCAAAACGTCGAGGTCAGTTTTTAAACGCACAAATATGTCATCTTATGCTACCAATTATGAAATGTAAAATTATTCGCATGGATTAATTATTAGGTATATAGAAATGTAGAACTGTGTAATTAGGAATACGTTCTTGGCTCTTAATTACAGCTTTGAACAGTAAGCATACGTATTGCCTTAGAAAATAATGAACTTCGCATTATGGTAATAAATAGCGAGTGTTAAAAATGGTTTGCGACATCGCAGGTATTCCTACATCCCTATAATCAAAATCACGTGAGAATTTTCGTGGCCTTGCTTTGTAATATGTAGGCTATCTTTCTTATTCACTTCTTCTTCTTCTATCGGTTTCAACGCCGAAATTAATTCTGTTTGTACATTTTTACTCACATACTAGATATATTTCGATAAGACAAATTTATAAGGAATATATAAATCTTTCATCAATACACGATTTTAACATTACCATTAGCCCTGATCGTATATAACAGATTGAGCAGCCTAATACACTTTCAAGACAACAACTTTAATCGATTTCACTATGCTACCGTCTAGCGATTGCGAAAGAGTCAAGTTATAATTCTGATGGAATTGCATGGAGTAATAGCTTGCAGTACTTTCATCTAGTGGTCGTTACCAAACAATTCATTTTCGACAGTAGAGATCCTAGAAGTTGTTCTCTTTTATACAGGGTGATTCACGGAGCTTATTTCCAAAGACATTGTGAGCAAAAAAGTTATATAAACATTTGTCCTAATCTCAATATTTTCAAAGTTACATTAATTTTAAGTTGTTTGTAAAATATCTTTTTTCTTTAGTTTTAAGGGTAAAAAATATTACAAATAGAGAATGAACTATTCAGAAATATCATTTCTTTAATTGGCTAGTGTTCTGAAGCTAAAAATGCTTTGTTAATTGTTTTGCACAGATTTAATTTTTCAAATTTTAACTAAAAATGACATCATTATTTTGCACTTGTAAAAAAAATTGTTACAAATCATACGACTTCAGGAATTTGATTCTTTACAGTTTACTTATGGATCCTAATGTATAGTCTTAAAGAATTTACAAGAGTGACGTGATTTGTAACTATTGTTGTGATAAATGCTTAAGAAAATGTAATTTTGTAGTTCAAAATCGAAAAAAAAAAAAATCTGTGCGAAGCAACTATGGAATTTACAACAAATTTTTAGCTTTAGAATACTAGCTAAATAAAGAAATTATTCCCTAAATATTTTATTCTTTATCTGTAATATTCTTTTACCCTTAAAACTAAAGAATAATGGTATTTTACAGACATCTTCAAATGAGTGTATCTCTGAAAATATTGAGATTAGGACAAATGTTTATATGACTTATTTGCTCAGAATGTCTTCGGAAATAAGCTCCGTAAAGGACGGCAAATCCTCGTGAATCATCCTGTATGTTGCCATTTCATAACATGGGAATGATCAATCTGTGATCAGTGTCATTGGCAAGGATCTTAACCTACTTGCTTGCTTCGAACTTGTAGAATGAATAGCATAAAACATGGTATTGCCCATTGTTTTCTTGGTCAAACAGAATCTCATCTTCCTATAGGTCATAGAGTTATAAATTAATGTTCTGTGACGTCACAAATTGCTTGTTTTGTTCTCACTAAGCATGTAGTGCGGAATCGAAAATACTGACCCTGTATTATCCGAGAGGTAACATGAATAGAATTATTACGACCAATATTTTCCGAAACTTCGTGATGTTTTAGTGAAATAAGATAGTATTTTTAATTTTGACATTTTACGATTTAATTTTATTTATTTCATTAATAAAGTGAATTAAACTCTTTATTGACATACGATTATTCAGCTAAAAACACACCATACAGTATATCAGCATATGACAGTGGGTAAAAATGAATGTTAACGGATTTTACAAAATTCTATTTGTATGACTTGAGGCTTTCCCGGCGTTTGATGTAGAATAACTCTTCTCGGGTTCTCAGCCAGGTAAGTTGGAGATTTGCTTCCAAACTTTCGATGGCTAGCTCTGCCATCTTCAGCCTAACTAGCTCCTGATTGGCTACCGCTTCCACCAATCACAATGCGCCTGGCGGTCGGGACTAGGAACTAGCTCCTGATTGGCCCGCAGCGGGAAGCCCTACTATTGCATATATACCGGCCAGACATGGTCTCTCATCCTGACCTCGGCCAGTATGATCCTAGGTTACGGCGTAGACACCAGACAGGTCCATTAGCTATACTATTGAGACAGGAGGACAGGAGGCTGGCGTTACTCCCAGGTTTTTGTAGCCACGTCTCAACTCCATGAGACTCCTTGGATAGTGCAACCGCTTTAAAATGACCTTGTCTTAACTGGGTTAAACAAAATCCCTCCCTAACAATATCTACTTTTGTTGATCGATGGAAGTATCATAGAGCCAATTGGCTAGTATATATCCATCGATTCATAGAGTCATTCAACCTAAGAGCCAACTGGCTAGTCTCTGATATTGAGACAACTCATCCTGCCTAAGGTTTTCCGTGGTTTTCCTAAGGCGCTAAGGCAAATGTCGGGATGAGCCCTAAAAGAAATGGGCCACGGACCTGCACTCATATCCCCATTAATCTCCCTAATTACTTTAAATTAATTAACTAATTACATCTCTCCCCTCTTCGTAATTGAGCCATCATATAGCCAAATGGCTTGTCTCAAAATTGAGACGATTCAACAAGGCTCATGACAACAATCACCTCCTACATAATAGCCAAATTGGCTAGTCTCTTATATGAGACAACTCATCCTGCCTAAGGTATTCCGTGGTTTTCCTCAGGCGTAAGACAAATGTCGGGATGAGCCCTATAAGAAATGGGCCACGGACCTATATGCACTTCCCCATATATATTCCACCCTTATTATAAACGATGTATGCCCTAGTTCAGATAATATAAGTAGTCTATTGAATATACGAGGTCACTCAATAAGTCGCAAATTGAAAGGACAGGGACCTCTCAAATTGCAGATTAGATTTCACGGCGCTTCTTCCGACGGCCTTCACATGCTTTGTCATCGAACAACAGATGACGGCGTCTTGCCATCCTAACGGCAAACACCAGCCAACTCCTCACCCCGTTCCGTGATCACTTGATCAATCTCAGCCCCCTCGCGTATGTGGTACCTAAGAGGTTACGTCCAATTTCGGCTTCCCCTTCAAAATTTTCTAGAGCTCCTTCAAAGGAGCAGCGTAACCCGGAGTGAGACTAGTGGCCAACAGGCTTGGAGCTCACATATTTAGTTTTGTACAGCCCCCAACCCCTTGCAAGGACGCGTTTTGCGTACCTTTTAAATTTTCCTCCCAATTCTCCTTCGATTTTTCGATTTTCGATTTTTTCGTCTCTCATCACTTCATTCCCTGAAGAAGATGGCAGAGCTAGCCATCGAAAGCTTGGAAGCAAATCTCTAACTCACCTGGCTGAGAACCCGAGAAGAGTTAAAATTATATATCTTCGATTAATGTTCAATTTAACAGCTTGTTAAAATAAATGCTAAGTTAACATCTCCTATCCCTTCTTCAAAGTTCTAGCAGTCAATAACTCAATATGACTGGTACCAATAATACTTTTATAGCAGAAATCTTTTATTTCGACCTTCCGAATGTCGTAATCAGCGTTTGGGAGCGCACCCGCTGATAAAGTTGCCGCTTTCCGAAGGAAGATAATTTTCTCACCCAGAAGATGACGCAAAAGGAGCAGTATTTACAACGAAATAATAATTTTCATCCATGCCTTATTTTCAATTTTAATCCTCTCTTATAATTGTGATTAAACTAAATATATTTGTAACGATTTTTACTAAAATTGTTACACCAATCTTGTAAAATAATTTATAAATTAAAAAACGGAAAATACCAGACATTACAATTATCAGATAACGAGCTTTGCAGTCCTTGTAATATAAGTGTTAGCTTCATCTGTTAAGAAACTCCTTTAGTAAAACGAAACGTTACGTTGTAAGTCGATATATTTAAATTTCATAGCGCTAAAATATTAAGAGGAGGTTACGATAAATCGGTTGGAACGAATGCAATATGGTTCTTATCTCACTGAGCCCCATACATCGCCATTCTATAGGCTACAGCGCCTTGGTCTGATATTGTGCGATGACCCCTCTTACGGCCAAGTACAACTTTCCAACTTTTATTTTCTTAAGAACAAGTCAACTTCCGATCGCTAATGTATGCAAGACTCTCTTCGTAATATTGGACAGTTTTTGTGCACGTAACACAAACAACTTGGTTACAAAACAGGGTTACTTGTAAAGCTCACCTGGACATAGGCCTATTGATAATTCATTTCGTCTATGCCTTTCTCTCTTATCTGGGCCTAACTAGTAATAGCTGGGATCGGAGTCAATAAAGCGACATTCTTCAGGATTATTATTTTTTTTTTATTATTGTAATGAGTTGGTACACGAACTCTGGACTTCCTTGGGATAGGAACCCAAGTCTATAGTGTAATATGAATTGTGGGTATCATCAGAAGAGCATTACTTTTGTAACTTGAATTAAGTTAAGAAATAAAATTGAACCACAGTGGGCCAAGCGCCATTTACTAAAACCGTAGAAAACAAGGGTTAAAATGAAGTTATTACCATAATTCAATGGAAATATATAGCAAGTAATATAAAGTATACACATTCAAACTAAATAATATGTCAATCTTCATTAAACTATACTATTCACCTTAATTTTAACCCTTGCTTTCTCCGTTTTTAATAAATGGCGCTTGGCCCACTATGGCTCTGAACCCTTCAATTGTGAGAAACATTAAACGAAACAGCTTCAGGTTAACCTCTAATGTTGCCCTTAATTCTAAAGCACAAACAATGACATTTCCAATTTCTGGTGTCCACGCTCTTCTGGTGACCTCTGAATTCATCGATCACATGATGACGCCTCGTATAATCAACGCCCTAACAAAATGTTATAAAAGTGTGTGTTTTGACTGTCTCAAGAAGATTAGCTATGAAGTTAACACTTCTGTATCTTCGTTATTCAATATACGGTACTTCTTCTTTCTCTTCAAAGCCACTGGTGTAGCTCGATCGGTTAAGACGCTTGCCCGCTGATCCGGAATTTCGCTCGGGTTCGTGTTCGATTCCCGCATAATGATTAAATGATTGGGTTTTTTGCAAGGTTTTCCCCAACCGTAAGGGAAATGTCAGGTAGTCTATGGCGAATCCTCGGCCTCATCTCGCCAAATATCATCTCGCTATCACTAAATCCATCGACGCTAAATAACCTCGTGGTTGATACAGCGTCGTTAAATAACCAAATAAAATTTAAAAAAATTTTCTTCCAGTCTAATTTTTGGACTTAGAATCTGACGTCGGCCTGCATTCCTTATCCTTCCCTAAAGTGGAAGACTTAGCTTTTTCACCTTAACTCATTCCTAATTCACGTTATCCAACAAGTCATCCTAGGAGGACAGTGTTACATTATTGACGTCGATCTTTAGCTATACAGCTTTTTTAGGTACTGTAGGGTGACAATGATGTTTAAGAATGACTTATCCCTTTGCCGAACACCATAAATTGTTCGTGTGTATAGGTTTTGTGTGTGTTCATGTACGCAAAAATGCTTGTTTGCACTGATAACATGTTGTCTGTAAAATGCTGGTTAATGTAATTTTCATCCAGGTTCTTTCATTTATTAATTTTCAGATACGTTTTAATTGTTTTAAAGTTTTTAATTATATAAACAGCGGTTTTATTTATCTATTTATTTATTTTATTTTACTAGCTAGCTAGTGAGTACAAATTAAAATCATAAAACAAAAATGTTTCTAGCCACTACCGTAAGAGCCAGGTTCGTGTACGGTGTGATCTTAATAATATAACATAAAATTTACAAGGACAGTTTATTAAATTGGCCACAATAATTAACTTAATTCAGACCAATAAATAACACACAAGAGCAAAAAAAAACGACAAAAATCTGAAAAGAGAGAAAAACCATTTAATATAAATTCAATCTTTCAGCCAGTCATGCATTCAATAAAATGAATATAGTCCATCCATCAATATAAAGCAAAAAATATACAACTGTCCGACATTTGTCAGTATTATATATCATGAATAATTTTATAAATTTATTTGTTAAAAGCCTTGTCTTATTTTAAAATATTTCAAATTTGGAAAATTATTTGTAATTTTATTATAAAGTTTTGGGAATCTGTCTTTCCGCATCCATGTATAAAGTTGCATCCCTTGACATTTGGCTCAATTAAGTTTCTATGATATTCATTCGATTATATTTTTCATTTTATTTGATTTCTGTCTAGTAATTATTAAACTAATTTATTTATAAATTTTCTTCAATAGTTGATACTTTAATAAAATCTGTATAAATTAAATTTGTTCGTTTATTCATTCATTTTTCCTTACATCAAATTGTTATTAATCCTCTGTTAATAAAATTAATGGATTAATTACAGATGATGCCTTTCCACCCCAATTTATTATACCATATTGTATTAATGATTGTACTAAAGCTAAAAATATTATTCTCAATGCTCCTTAATGATAAAATTTCGAAGTATTATGAATTCATAAATTGTCTTTCTTATACTTGTACACATAAAATCAATTTGTTTATCCCAACGTAAATGCTGATCTATAATAATTCCCAAATATTTAACTTTTTGGAAGGTGTTAGATGTAATTCACAATAATTCATTTGTTAATTCATTATATGAAATATTATGTATTACTTCGTGATAATTTTTTAGGTGGGGGTAAACCTGAACGCTCTTCAGAAAGGTTCAAAACGTTCGTTAATTTAACATTTTCAAACATGCTTTGTCATTCGATTGAAAATTGAATCAATAGACCATTCAAAATAAAAATTTTACTACTTATACGTTAAAGCAAAAATGAATTTTAAAATAATGCGTTAGTTATTTCTTCGTCAAAAGGATTACTTAATAGCTGTATTCTAGTCGTTAAAGAATACACGCCTGGTAATAAATGGCTATCTAAACTCGAATGGATTGACCAGCAGCGAATGGAAGGACGCTTAATTAAGATGACTGCCAATGTGTCCAGCACGTTCGCTACCAGGTAGGTCTCAGAATGGAACCCACTGCCGACATTGTCGGAGTGAGAAAGAAACACTTGCTCACATTCTGGGAGCCTGTCCTCATGGAGAACTCATTCTGAGGAATAGTCGTCACCACAAGATTCGATCCCTCCTAGCATCATCGGCCCTTGAGGAAAAAACTACCAAGTAGAGGAGGAGGTCCATGGTTCATTCCACAAATGGATCTACAAGGCGCATTGACATCATCGCTTATCCCGACAAGATCAACAAGCGGATTCATAATTTTGATCAAATTCTGTAAGAATGGAAATTAGAAAATTGCTGAGTTTACATCATTCAAACTCGTTAGTTCAATCATTCACTATTCACTCATTTATTCGAAAATATCATCTCACTTGTTCGTTTGTTTATTACTGATTGGGGCATTCATCAACCTTCACAAAAAGCCATTCGCCCATTTTTGTTCAGTTTGTTCTAGTTCAAACTCTTGTCACTGAAGTATCTATGTCTGTTATCAGTGAAGGGATCTATAAAAATCCTAAGAAACCATCTCTACAGTTATATAGTTGATTTATTTGCCATAGATCTGCTCACTTAAATTGGGTCTTTGTTTAAATAGACGACTGTGATCATCCAATAGCTAATAGATACTAGTTTGAAATTTTATTTTCTTCTGGAATTAAAGATGTTTTGTTTAGTCTTTTCCAATTATTTCTAATTGTGATATTTCTTATTCTTTTTCTTCTAATCCATTGTTTTATTTTTTCTTCCATTATAACAACAATTTTATGGTAAGTTTGTCTTCTAGGCAGCCACTGAATAAAATTTATTTGAAAAAGAAAAAAGGAATCATTTTTCATTACTGGTGAGAATTGACAAACCAATGATAATTGGCAATTGTGTGGTATAGAGTCCACTTTTATAGTCACGTAATCGAAACACCAGCTGCAGCTTTCCAGCCTGTCACGAATATGAGGCAAGAATCCTGACCGTTTGCGAGTCATATTTTCCAGAAAAGATTGCATCGAATTATCCGTACAATACCAACAAATATTTGCTTTGAAAGCATGTAATTTTTTACTTACATTATCATATCAATTGTAATGGAACCATCTGCTTAAAATAAATCACAAATTAACTGATGCTGATTTTCTTTAATCACATGTTTCTGCATGGCTCTGCCCTTGAGGCTGCCACTTGAATGTTCGAAAGGAGCTTCATTCATGTTTTAATATTTTTTGAACAATATTCAAAAGCTGCACAGTCATGGTCCCGCCTAGTAACAAATCTGAAAATTATCTTAAAAAATAACTTTATAGACGTGGTATTACTGTTTGAAAGACCTGGCTGAATCCATACTTTGCATAACTCATAACTTTCCAAATAACTCATTTATCAAAAAAGTTTTTTCATACTACATTCCTTGAACAGCTTTCGAAAATTTCTCCCAATATCATAAACAAATACTAGTGGAAACATCAGTAATGCCCCACTTTGATTATTGTGATTTTCTACTGACTGACCTCAGTGTCAACCAGTCTCAAAGATTACAACGTGTTCATAATTCTTGTGTTCGCTTCGTCTGCGATGTCCGTCGCGATGACCACATTATCCCAATCTTTCCAAACTCCAAACTGGCTACGGCTTAACGAACGTAGAAATTTTCATTCTCTTGTTCTCCTTTTCCAAGTCCTTCACACTTCTACACCTACCTACCTTGCCTCCCGTTACAGTTGCCTGTTATCATATCATAATCTCTTCACAAGCACGCAAAATAGCCGCACACTAGCCATACCAACACATAAGACATCATCGTATTCATCATCATACACAATCTCGCTCTTGCGCGTGTGGAATACCCTACCCAGTGACTTCAGAGACTGTCGGAATTTAGTAGCGTTCAAAAGCAAACTTATTAAGCATTTTCTTACTGCGTAGAGTAGGTTTAATTTTTACTTAATAAAAAAAAATATTTCTCTCTTCGTAACTTTTACAATAAACTGTCTAGCTTTTATTAATCAGTTAATCTTTTTAGTACTTTGATTTTTATTGTATTGTAAATTTAATATTAATTGTAATTAAAATTGTAATTGTATTCTTAATATTGTAGTTGTAATCCCTGGTAGAGGGGGAAGACAAGGCCTGATGGCCTTATCTCTACCAGGTTAAATAAATAAATAAATAAATAAATAAATAAATAAATAGATAAATAAAATTTTAGCTGCTATAACAGCAGATGCAGTGCTTGAATTTATTAAGAGAGATATATAGCATATTAGAAATACCTCTTTCGCCCTGTTTTTGAATTGAATTGAATTGAATTGAATTTCAGGAGGGGATACTACGACCGAACACTGCAATCTTAAGATCTGTTGCACTAACTCTCAAATCCACATAGGCTAAATACACTAAGGTTCGCTGTGTACTAGAGATGAACAAAACTAAGTGTCGCTCTCGCTCGCTGTGTTCGTTGTATTTGTTTTTCGACTCTCGTCTCGTCATTCTCGTGCGCTTCGAGTCTCGCTCATCATTCTCGAAATAGCATTTGGTCGGCGTGATAAGATTTCGTAACTTTGAATAACATACATAATTGAAATAAATAACATTATCAATGTTTAAATGAGACAAAAGGACAAAACAGAACAGTATCATAGTTATCAAAATGTTCTGGTTCTCTTATTATGATATTACTTATGGTTATATAAATAGAAAAAAAAATTTCAAATAAATTTGCGTTTCTAAGAAACATAAAACATAACGTTAATATATTTTACTTGAGATTGCACACTTGATCTCAAACATATGAAAAGAAAATTCCTAGTCTTTTAATAAGGGGCTAGTAATTAAATAAAGATTTATTTATTTATTTATTTATTTATTTATTTACCAGGAATACAAATACAATAATAGAAATAAACAGAAAAAAAATACACTATATACAAAATAAAGCTACACAAGAAATAAAAGAGAGAGAGAAAAAATACTAGAAACAAAGTAAAGCCACACAAAAATATACACAGGTTGCAGTCACACAAACTTTAAATGAGTGATTAAGTATCATAATTAATTATATCCTAACTAATTAACTAACATAAGCAAGAAACTTGCAATTTTAATCTAGATTAAAAAAGAAAAAGAAAAAAAAAAACACAAAACCAATACTTCTAGCAATACCTAAAAAACATTAAGACAAAAGATTGGGGAACGGAAAGGTAGAGATTATGTATCAAATAGGCTACTTGATTGTTTATACATATATAACAGTTGCCAAAGTAGATAAAAGTTCTGTCAGGTATAAACAACTGTGGCGATTCAAGGCTGCTTGACGTTCGGGACTTCGGGATTGATCAATCTCGACGTCTCGAAACACACACAAGCAGTCTTTACGTCAACGACGCGACGTATACAACATTGTCTTGCGGGTTTTCGGCTTTGCGGGCGCTGTTAGTCTTGCTTTCTCGGTCGTTGTTCATCTCGACTGTGTACCCGTTTCGAGCAAGCCATCCCATTCATCCCTAGGCCAGCCCCCTCCGTGCTTCGCCACCCGGCGTTCAGGGAATGCTGTGGAATGATGACGAAATGGAGAAATGTTGACAGAATTATGTAGATGCCTAATAATGAGGAAGCGGAAGAACCCCGAAAAAACACCAACTGCGACCTTGTCCGCCACAATTGTTACAATGGATTTTTAAATGAAAAATCCCAGGCCGGACTCGAACACGGATCGCCTACGTAATAGGCTGAAGGTCTCATTACTCGGCCATCGCAGGGGACTGTTTTTGAATTGACTATTGTATTTGTTGAATATATACAGGATGAATAAAAGATAAGGGGACGAACTTCAGGAGGTGATTCCTGACATGAAAAGGAACAAAAAAAGTTCTTATCGACATAGTATACAAGTGTGTCCGGAAATGGATGGTGAGTCTGTAAGAAAGCAATTACCAGGTTACAACAGATGTTCAAAGTAACCTCCATGGGATGCAACGCAAGGGTTCACACGTCGCATCATGGATTGCCTCACTCTTTCGAATACACCAAGCTGTAGCCGAATATCCTCACATGCTACACGAACACGCTGTTCAAGGGCTTGTACATCAGGAACTGGCTCAGCATACACAATATTTTTCAGATGCCCCCACAAGTGAAAATCAAGAGGATCAGTTATTCGTCTTTATCAAAGGACCCATGTTCACACAAACGCCGAAAAATGACTGCGAGGTTTTGTGAGTTGGATGGTGCTGTCTGTCAGGGTACGTGGCTCGGTAAATCCGTTCGGCCTCTCGACCGTTTCCAAGTGCTTGACCGTAAACGAAATACTATTTCGGCTTGTTCCTGGAACGAATAACGGGCCATTGTGCTTCCAACTTAGTTCAAATCATACAATCAGCAACACAAAAAATGGTGTCATCAGTGCCATCTACATTGGAAAATAGCCATTTCCGGATATATGTTAATATGAACTTTTTTGTTATTTTTCATGTCAGGAATCAACTCCTGAAGTTTGTACCCTTAGTTTTTATTCATTCTGTACAGTAGGCTATACAGGGTAATTTTTTGAACTCGTGACACTTTTGTTTTCTTTGTAATGACGCAGTTTTTGTGGATCTCAGTGAATTTGTAATATTTCTGTCCTGTAGGAAAGCTTGAGTCAATTGGCAGTCGATTGCAAAATGGTAGCATTCAACATTGATCAGGAGAAATTTTTGTGGAATGGTATTAAACCAGTAGCAATTTTATTGTTACTATCCAAGAGAGGTATTGCCAATATTCTAATGAATTCCGAAAACCGATGAAGAAGTTGGGCAACCTAGGCTAAGAAGTCCAAAGTAGAGTTCACGTAAACTTTTTTAGTGTTAATGGGCATCACACACTTCTGCACGGACAATTTAACCAAGTGATTTGTCAGCTTATCCTTCACAAAATTCAGCTCAGCCAACCACTCGCCCCAAGTGCTACAGAAAGACGTCTTCGTTTTACCAGAACATGCAGTAAAGTTTTGAAGAAAAACCTGATTATCTCAACACTGCCTTGTTACTGGGCCCATTAAGTAAATTGAACATACAATCCTCGAATGAATCGCCTAGCTTAGTACATATCAACACACGAGTGTAATAGTGCATATCGTAGAATAGGCGGCGTCTCTGTGGTGATTCCACTCTTTTACATTTTGTACAATTTGGAATGGAATTTGTGGAACCTTTGTGTGTCCAATTTTCAATCTTGATGATGCTGTTTGATTTTATCTATTTCGTTTTCACATTAGTGTCGACATTTGTAACATTTAAATATTTGAGAATGATTGTGTCTATTTGTTATATATATTTTTTAATTTGAGTCGATTTCGAAATACTTTACGTGTTTTGAATTTAGTTTACATAGCTTGCAGCCTTTGCTTTCCTGTTCGTTCGCATTTTCGTTTCCTAAAATTCCAGTATGTGACAATATCCATTGAATATGAATTTTATGTCATAGATGTTATATTCGACCTATACACTAATAGAAAAATGAAAGGATTTTGTTCAACGGTTACCATGAAAATAAAACGACATTTTATACGAATCCATTCCTACACACAAGGGAAGTCAGCATATACTCATAATCTACTTGGAAGAGATAATTATAATCCACGAGTAGATTGCAGTTTATTGGTTAGTTGGTTTCTAACGTAGAATCGCTTTTAGCAATGAAGCCATTAGTGAGCTTGCTTTCCAATATTTGCATATTATTTTCTATACACAAGGGAAGTCAGCACGTACAAGGGGCAATCAATAAGTTTCCGAACTGCCCAGAATATGGGCAACACACAGGACATAGGAAACGGAAATGTTATCTAGAATCAGGGAAACGCTTTGAATCTATACTAAATGCATCACTTTAAAGGCAGAATAGAAGACGAGCCATATGGCGTATACGAAGAGATTCCAGGAAAAATAGCAATAGTTCCTTGACATGTTCTCACAAAATCACGTTTAGAAGCTCGTTCTTAAAGATAATCTGACTCTGTTTGATAGACTGACTCAACAGACATGAAAGCAATGATCTTCAGTGACACGCGCATGTATGTTTAACGGTACAATAAATACCAGTGCAGTTCTAAAAT
>JAJSOF020000019.1:97270608-97353108 GCA_025594305.2 Periplaneta americana
GACGTGTTTACACTTCCATGATACCGATAGCCTATTTAGTAGGAATGCGGACGAGTCTACATGTCAGATTATAGGTAATTATTTCCATCGGACGAATTTACAGTTTCCCGGACTGTTTACTTGGTTGGGTTTTTCCGAGGTTTTCCCCGGATTAGTCTACATAAAAGTTTCTTCGCCAGATGTGTGGTTACGATGTAGAAAGGCATAACAAAGTCATTATTATTATTTTTTTTGCAATTCATTTTGTTTTTTTTTTCTTCAGGTAAGTCTTAAAGAGATCTTTAGTTGAATGAATATATTCTTTATTTTTCATCAATGACTTATCGCATAATATTTAAGGATTTATTCCTTTATACTACATTTAATGTTTTTATAAACGTTTTCTTCGCCTAACGACATCATCAGATAAAACATTATTAATAGGCAATATTTTAACCTCAAATTTGTCAGTACATGTGCATCAAACCTCAATTATCACTAAATAAAATAGATAAAACAATAAAATAAGAATGATTTGAATTAAAATCTAGATAAAATAGTTGGATAGTTTCTAAGATCAAATATTTAAATTGTAAGACTTGATCATTTCAACGCGACCAAACTTTTTGTGTCCACTATGTTTCCATATGGAGATTGAACCATATTCGAAGTGGAGATGAAGCCATATTTGAGGTGGAGATGGTCACCCGGCGAAACATCCGGATGTTATACTTGTTTTAAATTTGTATTTTACACATGTGAAATTTCGGAGCTTTTACATCCGAATAGTCTATTTTATAACATTTTATTGTTTTGAAATGTGCTACACAATTTATCTCTGGCGGCCCTTGTTTCATTATTTTATTGTTTCGTTTTGAATAATACTTAGGATCTGAGAACTGCTCACTTACATTGACAACGTTTTTAGTTCTTTTTAGCATTCTGGTTATTGTATTAATTGTGTTTTATGAACAATTTTAGATAAGAGCGCAAATAGCCATAGTTGCTGACGCGCCCTTCTTACACCCCGGCGAAGATATGGACTGTGGCCATAACAGACCATTTGATGGAATACATGTTTGCAAGAAGAGAAATAATATGAAGAGAATTCTTAAGACAGTCGAAGTACGAAAGATATATGCATATCAGAATAAACTTAGCGATACAAAATGAAATGGAAACGACATGGCGATCAAGACAAAAATAGCGGACGTAACTCGTATATTGATGATTGCCATCAATAATAATGCTGTGTGTCATATTCCTCAAATATGAAGCAAGCAAAAGCAGTTAGACATAGTTGAAATATTCACATGTGTTAGTGTTAGGCGAAACAGATTGGTTTAATAATGATGTTTAAGAATAACATTTTCTTGTACTGTAACGAACATGACCCATTTTCTACGTTTTAGGCTACGTGAAAATCCTCAAGTTTTATTTATAGTCTAGAATGCCCCATTACCTTTCACCGGAGTCACGTTACCTACTCCACAAATCAATGCTGACTCTTTAAGGTCGTGAGCACAATCATTCTTACGCCTCCTGCATTAATTACGTACTGAATCTATAGCACTAACGGTTACAGCTGTTTCATTTTCAATACATTTAAATTGATCTGAACCAAATTTTACACTATAAGAACTTATTTGTTTCAGTATTTAGGTTAAGTATGATAAAGAAGCCAGAAGGCGGAATATTCATTCGGTGTAAAAGTCTAATTGTTAAGAAGTGAAATATCTGAGAGAGAGAGAGAGAGAGAGAGAGAGAGAGCGAGCGAGCTGTGTCACGTAAGTTAAGTGTGCTCAAACAGTCTGACAAACATTGTACGCAAATGCATAATGAAAGCATTTTTGGACTCATAATTCTTGCACTTCACAACTAGGATTTGTTACTAATTTTTTGTATTCCAATGGGACTTTATCCTGGTTTTCGAAATGTTCTCTTATATCAGTAAAGTATTAGACACTGCGGAAACTTTTGATGCATTATGAAATTCCTGGTATATTTACATAACTTTCATGTATACCCCTGATTGAAGTGTAGGTAATATTGTATTTCAATTGGACTTCATCCTG
Source organism: Periplaneta americana (assembly GCA_025594305.2). Classification (NCBI taxonomy): domain Eukaryota; kingdom Metazoa; phylum Arthropoda; class Insecta; order Blattodea; family Blattidae; genus Periplaneta; species Periplaneta americana. The sequence continues at coordinate 97,272,663 of JAJSOF020000019.1, forward strand.
GCTTTCGATACGTTCCCTCTTGTCAGTAAAGTATAGATAGATGGATGGATGGATTTATTGAGTAATATTATACATACAGATTTTATATTATCATAATTTTCTCTAAAATCCAAGGCACGGGTCTTCTGACCGTACGTGCTTTGTACAAGTCCTCCTTTGTAGGTTCCCCCCCCCCCCACCTGTGATTACATCCAACTACTCTCTAAAAGAACACACATATTAAAATGGAAATGGCACAATGAAACACATAATATAATATATCCTAACCTAAAAGACATAAAAGTGTACAGTTGGGTGGATACTATTATCCCTTCCTCAGTAGTTCGCGTCACAAACTTCAACAGCTGTAGTTCTAATCTTTCTCGCCTTCAAGAGGAACAATCCAGTCTTTTGTTTCCATTCTCTATTCCCCATGAGGTCAAGACATGCAAGCGAACTCCTATCAGTAAAGTATTGTACATTGTGGACACTTTTGATGCAATGCGAAAGTGTTGACATTTTCATAGCTTTCATGTATACCCCTGATTGGAGTGTAGATAAATGTATTTCAATGGGACTGGCTTTCGATACGTTCCTTCATGTCAGTAAAGTATTGGACACTGTGAACACTTTTGATGCAATCCGAATTTCTTGACATATTTACATGGCTTTCATGTATACCCCTGATTGGAGTGTAGGTAATTGTATTTCAATGGGACTTCATCCTGGCTTTCGATACGTTCCTTCACGTTAGTAAAGTATTGGACATTGTGAACACTTTTGATGCAATGTGAAATTCTTGACACATTTACATAACTTTTATGTATACCCCTGATTGGAGTATAGGTAATTGGTCCATTTTTAGTCCAAAGATTGGAGGTATCAATAATGCATAAACACTGCATAGTAATTGCTAGACTAGCATTAACCAGTACTGTAAAAAGTGTTTCGCTCCATTATCCAATTAACCGAGTGGGTGGGAGACCATAGCGACCAAACCTGTATGCATATATGCACCTTTGTTCGAGAGAATGTCTGTGTCCCCATCACATTTCTATTCAACTTATACTTTAAAATTAAATTAATTATCACTGCTCTTTGCAATAATAGGACTCCTGCGAGCAATGGGCGAAAAACACCTAGAAAAAACGAAGTGTATATAATATTTGTGGTTCTAGAAAAGGCTTTTGACAGAATGGATTGGAATAAACTTATGGGGATTTTGACGTAAATAGGGCTGTAGACTAGAAAGAGAGTAGGCTATTCAGAAATCTTTATACAAAATGAATTAAAGTCATATTAAGAGAAGAAATGTCAGAGAGAAGTGGAATAGAGAGAGGTACGACAAGGATGTCCTTTATCACCTATCCTATTCAATATCAACTTGGAGGTTTTAGTGAAGGCCCGTTTTCAAAAGATGGGAGTGATGACAGTAGGAGGAAGAAGACTAAAGTGTATCAGACTTGCTGATGATATGGCGTTGGGAGTAATATGGGATGAAGATAAATGCAAATAAGACGGAGATCATAGTTATCGGAAGAAAAATAGAGAAGGTAAACTTGCGAATTCAAAGTGAGGCAGTAGAACAAGTGGAGAGCTTCAGATACTTGGGTATATTATAAGTATGACAACATGAGCTGCTGCCAAGAATTCAAAATGAGGATAACAATAGTAAAGGGAGCTTTTAATATAAAAAGAGCATTTTTTGCGGATATCTGGAAAACGAACAAAGGAAGAAAGTCAGGATGAGTTGTCTCAATTTGGGAGACTAGCTAATTGACTTTGAGATGATTGTAATGAAACATGGCCCGATCGATGCTGAGGACATAATGTGGGGAAGGATTTGTGCTCTTACCAAAGGGGAAAGGAATGTTTGTGGTGGGACTTTTTTTCTATCCTCATTCTGAATAGAAGTGATTCAGTTGCTAATGACAACATAGGTCGCGCTAGTTGCCGAGGATAACTAGGAAAAGGAGTTATGGTGGCATTAGGCGTAGCTCAGTCGGCTGAGGCGGTTGTCTGCCGATCCGGAGTTGAGTGTGGGCGGGAGTTCGATTCCCGCTTGGGCTGATTATGTGATTGGATTTTTCCCGAGGTTTTCCACATTCGTAAGGCGAATATCAGGTAATCTGTGGCGAATCCTCGGCCTCATCTCGTCAAATACCATCTCACCATCACCAATCCTATCAACGTTAGATAATCTAGTATTTGATACAACATCGTTAAATAACCAACTAAAAAAACCGAGTCATGGCATAAGATGAGCTGGTGTTGGGTCCTGATCCTAAGGCTCTAGCAGTAGCAGCAGACAGCGTATAGCTCTGTTCAGGATACTCTCGATTATCCGTGCGCGGTTTATCCGGTTTGCGGATTACTCTTGCATGGTTCACGCTCGAAAATAATTTATTACTTATTAGTATAAAGAGACACGAAATCATGAAAGAAAATATATACTGCACTTCAAATTAAAACTGTGGGTTGTGAACGAAGCTTTGCTGCTTTGAAATTAACTGTTTCCTGTTGCGGGGGTGGGAAAATGAATTTACTTTTATTTTGTACAATCTTAAATTGTAATTGAATTATAATCTTATTTGTAAAATTGTACATATACTGTGTGTATTACATTAAATATGAAGTTAAATCTACATTTAAGAGTAGGGTGAGCAGATTCACATCGATAGAAAAGAGGACACAAAGCTTCAAAAAGGAGGACATTGTTCGAAAAAAGAGGAAAGAAAGTATGTACTTAGATTTAGGCTTAGGCCTATATTATACTATAAATTACGTCTTGTATTTTCTTACAAAATATTTACAGTACAGATTTAGGCTTATAAAAGTATGTTAATATTACAAAAATAATTATGATTAGAACTTAATAATAATGCTTTTACAGTTACGTACACATGAAAGTCAATGGAACTATAATTATTAAAGAGGACAGAAAATAACTATTTAGATTTGTGTAAGCATGTATTTATTCACATTGCAAATGGGTATGTACCCGGTGGTAGTTGTAACTAATTACACTCAATAATGACAATTAATAATAAACACAACTAATACAAAATATAATTAATAATAAATTAATAATAATAATACTAATAATAATTAATTACTACTACTACTACTACTACTACTACTACTACTACTACTACTACTACTACTACTACTACTACTACTATTAATTGTCATTATTGAGTGTAATTAGTTACGACTACCACCGGGTATATACCCATTTGCAATGTGAATAAATACATGCTTACGCAAAGCATGTATTTATTCACATTGCAAATGGGTAGTAGTAGTAAAAGGCGGCTGGGTAGCTCAGTTGGTAGAGCAGCTGGCTACGGACTGGAAGGTTCGGGGTTCGATCCTAGGTGGTGACAAGATTTTTTCTCGTTGCCAAACTTTCAGAATGGCCCCAAGGTTAACTCAGACTCCTATAAAATTGAGTACCGGGTCTTTTCCGGGGGTAAAAGGCGGTCAGAGCGTGGTGCCGACCACACCACCTCATTCTAGTGCCGAGGTCATGGAAAGCATGGGGCTCTACCTCCATGCCCCCCAAGTGCCTTCATGGCATGTTATGGGGATATCTTAACCTTACCTTTAGTAGTAGCAGCAGCAGCAGCATATTATACTTAAAATTATGTCAATAACTATTTTATCACAGTATACTTATGATAAAACTTAATAATATAAAATGATTTTACAGTTAACAACATATGAATATATGATATATGATAATTCTTATCAAAATACATAAAAAGAGCGAACAAAATGCGAATTTAATATTACTTTGTATACAAAGAGAGTTATGATCGTTGGCAAAGAGTATATTCTGTCGATGCTGCTGCCACCTACAGGAAATTTACTTGAAAAGGCGTCAAATCAGATAATTTCAAAATATCAGACATTCAAGTTACGAAAAGGAGACATTTATAGGATTTTTAAAAATCCACCCGGACCCCGGACAAAGGCCTAAAAAGGAGGACATATCCGGACAAAAAAAGGACGTCTGGTCACTCTATTTAAAAGTATTTGTTCAGCAAATAGGCCTATATACTATATGATAAATGCAAAATAATAAAAATTCGTATTATCCGTTTTTTCTCATTAAGTGAGTACCTCTTCCAGGTCAGTAGCCCAGATAATCGAGAGTATACTGTATATTACATTTTAGTATGTATTCGTAATGTATTTATCTAACTCATAATATTCAGATACATTCAGACCGAGGTTGCAGGATGTATTGCATGTATACAGACATGCAGTGGGTTCAAAGGCACTTCTTCTTTGTACTGAGAATTTCAAAACGTCGAGGTCAGTTTTTAAACGCACAAAATGTCATCTTATGCTACCAATTATGAAATGTAAAATTATTCGCATGGACTAATTATTAGGTACATAGAAATGTAGAACTGTGTAATTAGGAATACGTTCTTGGCTCTTAATTACAGCTTTGAACAGTAAGCATATGTATTGCCTTAGAAAATAATGAACTTCGAATTATGGTAATAAATAGCGAGTGTTAAAATGGTTTGCGACATCGCAGGTATTCATACATCCCTATAATCAAAATCACGTGAGAGTTTTCGTGGCCTTGCTTTGTAATATGTAGGCTATCTTTCTTATTCACTTCTTCTATCGGTTTCAACGTCGAAACTAATTCTGTTTGTACATTTTTACTCACATACTATATATATTTCAATAAGACAAATTTATAAGGAATATAGGCCTATAAATCTCTCCTCATGACACGATTTTAACATTACCATTAGCCCTGATCACATATAACAGATTTGTGCAGCCTAATACACTTTCAAGACAACAACTTTAATCGATTTCACTATGCTACCGTCTAGCGACTGCGAAAGAAGTTGAGTTATAATTAGGGCTAGGATTTTTATGAAATTGCATCTTTTTTCTAGTAAGCCAGAAACATACTTGCTTTAGTATTTATATGGCATTTTTTGCATTTTTTGCCTGTTTCAACTCATAAGAGCATTTTTTGTTTTATTCGGTCATTTTTAGGCATTTTCATTTAATTTTGGCCATAAATCCCCATTATTAATGTGAAATAATGTTTATTTCATTTGATATTTTCTCTACATATTTTGTCCATTAATACCCATTATTTTGTATAATATTTTAATCGTTTTTCTACAAAAGTATTGTCATTTTAACGCAGTACACCCCACGTAATGGATCAGTCCAACCACCCCTTCAATATAGACTCCTCTATACCTGCTAGTTCCGGATAAGAGTGGCCTTGTGATGGACTACATGGAACTACATCAGGTAAAATAATTAATTAAAGTGTACTACTTAAAAAAATGTGTAAAATTAAATAAACTTAAATGTTGGTACTAGAATTTAATTTAATTACTAGTCTAAATATTAATATTCCTACTAAACCAATTACGTAAGATCAATTTTAGGGCATTTTTAAAGGCATTTTTTTTTTAGATTTTTAGGTCATCAAAATCCTAGCCCTAATTATAATTCTGATGGAATTGCATGGAGTAATAGCTTACAGTACTTCCATCTAGCGGCCGTTACCAAACAATTCATTTTCGACAATGGAGATCCTAGTAGTTGTTCTCTTTTATACGTGGTGATTGACAAGTATTTACCGTCTCTTACGGAGCTTATTTTCGAAGACATTCTGAGCAAAAAATGTCATGTAAACATTTGTCCTAATCTCAATATTTTCAAAGTTACACTTACGGTGTTGGACCCCGGACTCATATCAGCGGCATTATCACCTTCATCTCATTCAGACGCTAAATAACCAAAGCTGTTGATAAAGCGTCGTAAAATAACCTACAAAAAATGCAAAGTTACATTAATTTGAAGTTGTTAGTAAAATACCTTTTCCCTTTAGTTTTAAGGTTAAAAATATTACAAATAGAGAATGGACTATTCAGAAGTGTCATTTCTTTAATTGGCTAGTATTCTGAAGCTAAAACTGCGTTGTTAATTGTTTTGCACAGATTTTATTTTTCAATTTTTAACTAAAAATGACATCATTCTTATGCACTTATCAAAAAAATTGTTACAAATCATACGACTTCAGGAACTTGATTCTTTACAGTTTAATTATAATGAATCCTAATGTACAGGCTTAAAGAATTTACAAGAGTGACGTAATTTGTAACAATTGTTGTGATAAATGCTTAAGAAAATGTAATTTTGTAGTTAAAAATCGAAAAAAAAAAAATTATGTGCGAAGCAACTATGGAATTCATAACACATTTTTTACTTCAGAATATTAGCGAATTAAAAAAATGATACTCCTGAATAGTTCATTCTTTATCTGTAATATTCTTTTACCCTTAAAACTCAAGAATAATGGTATTTTACAAAAAACTTAAAATTAGTGTAATTCTGAAAATATTGATATTAGGACAAATGTTTATATGGCATTTTTTGCTCAGAAGGTCTTCAGAATTAAGTTCCGTTGCTATTTCATAACATAGGAATGATCAATCTGTGATCAGTGTCATTGTCAAGGATCTAAACCTACTTGCTTGTTTCGAACTCGTGGAATGAATAGCATAAAAATTGGCTTGCCCATTGTTTCCTTGACCAAACAGAATCTGATCTCCCTACAGGTCATTGAGTTATAAATGAATGTTCATTGACGTCACAAATTGCTTGTTTTGTTCTCACTAAGCATGTAGTGCGGAATCGAAAATACTGACCTTTTATTATCCGAGACGTAACGTGAATAGAATTATTACTACCAATATTTTCCCGGTCGAGGTGGGTTCCTCCAACTGGTGACCGGGGGGTTCAATGGTGGCTCTCGTGCTCTTCTTTTCGGCCATTTTTCGTCCTATCATTAACCACTCCTCTTCGTTCTCTCTTCTTTTTCATCACTATTTCTCTCTGCCGGCCGCCATTGCATGCGGAACGCCCACCACATCACCACAGCCATTTTCACCTCTCCATCCTCGCTGTTTTTGTTCTTGCCACGTCCGCCACCATGACGGGATTTGTTAACAATGCCTGATGAGGCTTTATTCTTCTTCCCCTTCTAATTCTTATATCTATTATTAGGTTAAGTTTCTTAGGTTTATAACTCCCGTCTCACCAGCGGGGATCTTTCCTATCTCCGTGGTCCTGTCCCACGGTTTCGAGCGCGACTTCCAACTTGTGTGGCCCGACAGGGCGCCCAGCAACGAAGCAATAGTGGACCCTTCATACTGCCCCTATATGCAAGTCTAGGTGCCGAGCCCGGACCAGTAGTCATGTACACTCACGTAGAACCCCAATGGGGGTCCGGAGCGACTTAAACGTCCCGGTGACCGACTCTGCTCGCCGGGGCGGATATATCGCTCCGACGTGTTACCGCTGACGTATGGGTGTCGCAGTGTAATCAACCACAAGTCCCCTGAAGCTGCGTGCGGTCTCGGATTGCTCCGGCTTTGGGAGGGTCGGTCGGAGTTAGCCGCAGTAGTCTGGCACTTGTATTCGGTGTAGAGTGGGGAGCCACGGGCGGTTATTCCCGTGATAGGGGCATAAAACTGCGACACGCCTCTGGTGTAAGACTTGCCAATAGGTGTGAAATGACCAGTTTGAAGGGTAACTTGCGTGAAGTGGGTTGCTTGGGATCGGGCTGTGGGGGTCCCACGGCCGGCACAGACCGCGAAGAATTTTTAGGTGTCTTTTTCTTTCGCCCCGGTGGCAGGCTGACGCCGACATTTCCGTAGGGGGCCAGTTCAAAATGGCCTCTTCGCGCTCCTCTTCTCCTCCCTCAGAAAAAATAATAAAAACAGAAGACAGGAATTGATACGACTGGTGGTCAAATTTTGACGAAAATTGCTATGGACTTGGAGCCTGAGAAAGTAACTGTCAAAGTGCCGCCTCCGAAGTTTATCAGTATCACCTTGGACGGAACAGAAAAGACAATGAAAAACATTAGTCCATTTTACGTGAGACGCGCACTCGACGGACTCGTTGGGAAGGTCAAAAATGCAACTCGCCTACGCAACGGTAGTCTCCTCGTCGAGACGGTATCTCCAAAACAGAGTGAGACGCTGTTGAAAGCGAAGTTGCTAGGGTCTTACCCTATTAAAGTCGAATGGCACTCCTCGCTGAACACCACACGGGGAGTAGTGCATACGGAGTCTCTGGACGGTATGTCTGATGAAGAGATCCAACTAGAACTGGCGGAACAGTCTGTGTCCAAGGCTTACCGTTTATTACGTAAGCGGGACGGACAGACTGTTCCGCTGAGCACTGTCTTTTTGACCTTCGAAAAGCCTGTCCTACCAGAATACATCCTTGTCGGGTACGAGCGTGTCCCAGTTCGTGCGTATGTGCCGAACCCAATGCGGTGCTTTAGGTGCCAACGGTTCGGACATACGCAAAAACGTTGCACAAACAACATCGTATGTGCAAGGTGCGGCGGTTCTGACCATGGGGAATCCCCGTGTGCCAGCGCCGAGCACTGTGTGAATTGTGCTGGGGACCACGCCTCCAATTATAAAAATTGCCCGAAGTATATGGTAGAGAAGGATATCCAAGAACTGAGAGTCCGAGAAAATATTACGTTTTTCGAGGCGCGTAAGCGTATTTTAGATCAACAGAAAAAGGCGACGGAAAAGTCCTATGCAGCAGTTTTGCAAAAGGCAACACAAGCAATGGATGTATTTACGCAAACGCCACCTGGGAAGCGTATTGAAAGCGCAACCCAGACGTATGTAGACGTTGCCACTCAGACTGCTGAGTCAGACGACTCGTGTGGCCTTGACATAAGGCCTTATATTCCAAAAAGATTATTACCGTGGCGACAGAGAAAGACTCTACGCCTGGTAGATCGCCGCGACGTCGCGCTCCCTGTTCTGGTGACGGGTCGAGATCACGGTCTCGATCAAGATCACGATCGGGCGTGCGGCGATCTGCGAGCGAATCCCCACGGTCGAAAGCTAAGCAGTCTCAGTCAACGGCACGAAATCCTAGAAAAGATAAGAAGAGAAAATCACCCGTCAAGCCACCATGATAATTTAGATCCACATAATGACTGATATCATACAATGGAATGTGAACGGTGTACGCAGCAGATATGCAGAACTACAGCAATTGATCTATCGTGAGAACCCTGCTATTTTATGTCTACAGGAGACACACCTCCGACCTGAACATTCCCTGAAAATCTCGGGATACAATGTTTACCGGTATGACCATCTTGCCGGTATTCGTGCTACGGAGGTTGTGCCCTCCTTCTCCGCCAGAATATCTTTTCCTCTGTTCTAAACATTAACAGTCCTCATCAATGCATAGCTGCCAGAGTAACCTTACCTACCATACAGTTTTCAAGAGTCTCCATTTATATGCCCCCAGATACACCCTTTACAGTACTTGAAATTCAACATATTCTTTGACAGGTACCTGCACCGTATCTCTTGGTGGGGGATTTCAATGCATCCCACCACTCTTGGGGCTCAAATCTGATGACGACAGAGGAAATAAAATAGCAGAGGTATGTACCCGTCTAAATCTTGTTACCCTGAATTCAGGGGAAGCAACACACCTTTCCTTGGCTTATGGTACATACTCCATGATAGATATCTCCATTTGTAGCCCAGTTTTGTCCACGCATTTCGAATGGTCTGTGATTCACGACCTACATGGTAGTGACCACTACCCCATCCGAATGCGTATGTCCACTTTACGTCCTACGGAATCTCGATCTCCGAACTGGGTTATTAAAAAGGCGGACTGGGTCGGATTTTCGGAGTCCATATCATTCGATGATAACGGACATGAAAGTGTGGACTCCGTAGTAGACCATTTCTCAAATATGGTTATCAAGTCAGCGGAATTATCTATCCCCGGTCGTCCTGCAGGCCAAAACGCTTCTCTGTCCCTGGTGGTCGGATGCCTTCAGAGATGCAATCCGAGACCGCCGATGTGCCTTACGCCAATTTGAGCGCCATCCGACCCAAGAAAATTTTGTCCAGTTTAAACGTCTTCGAGCAAAAGCTCGTCGCACTGTATGCGATGCTAAGAAGACGTCCTGGACAAACTACGTCAATTCAATGAAAAGGAATGTCCCATCTAACATCGTATGGGACAAAGTCCGTCGAATAATGGGGAAATGTAGTTCTGTAATTCTGGGAATAATAAGCAATGGATTAACGACCACCAGTCCAATAGAAATTGCAGAAAAATCGCTACCTCGTTCGCACAGATTAGCAGCTCAAATAATTATGACCCGGAATTTCTGAAAATCAAAGATGCTGCGGAAAAACGAAACCTCAATTTTATATCAGATAATACAGAGTATTACAATACACCGTTCACATCCGAGGAGCTGGAGGCGGCACTAGACACATCCCCTGACACCTCCCCTGGTCCTGATAACATCCATAACCGAATGCTTCGCCATCTTCCGCCTGCTGGAAAATCCTTTCTTCTGGCAATGTATAACAGAATCTGGACTGAAGGAGTGTTCCCATCTGCTTGGCGTTCCGCTATTGTAATCCCCGTCCAGAAACCAGGAAAGGATCCTTCTTTGTCTGGAAGCTACAGACCAATTTCTCTCACCAGCTGCGTATGCAAGGTTATGGAAAGAATGATAAGCAAACGCCTGATGTGGGTACTCGAATCGGAAAACCGATTATCTAACATCCAATGTGGTTTTCGTAAGCACAGATCCGCCGCAGACCATCTTGTTCGGCTATTAGAGACCGCCATTAGAGATGCTTTCCTCAAGAAGGAAACATCTTGTGGCGGTCTTCTTTGATCTAGAAAAGGCTTACGATACCACATGGCGGTATGGCATTCTGCAAACTCTGCATGACTGGGGACTTCGTGGTAGTCTACCAACGTTTATTGCGAAGTTCATGGCAGAGCGGTATTTCCGAGTTCGAGTAGGCACCACACTTTCTAACGAACACCTCCAAGAAAACGGCGTTCCGCAGGGTTCTGTATTAAGCGTTCTTCTTTTCTGCATTGCGATCAATGGAATTGCCCACTGTGTGGGTAACCGAGTATCTTCTCTGTTGTACGTTGATGACTTCAGTTTATATTATAGCTCCCGATATCTTCCGTCCATCGGTCGACATTTGCAGCTGGTCATCAACGTACTATCAGAATGGGCTGTTCGCAATGGCTTTAAATTCTCCACTCAGAAGACGCAGTGTGTCCACTTTTACAACCAACGTGGACTCCATCCACATCCTGACCTGCGTCTTAATGGAGTGGAATTGCAATATACAGACACTGCGAGATTCTTGGGCCTTATCTTTGATTATAAGTTAACGTGGGAGGCGCATATACGTGATTTGAGAAGGCGTTGCGAGAAATCCTTAAACATTTTACGCCTTTTGTCAGGGGTCCGATGGGGTGCAGACCGTACAGTGCTTTTACGCCTTTACCGAGCTCTTATTCGATCGAAGCTGGATTATGGGTGTTTTATTTATGGCTCAGCAAATAACTCTAAATTACGTCTTTTAGATACTGTACATCACCATGGGATACGACTCGCTACAGCGGCCTTCCGAACCAGTCGGATAGCGAGCCTGTATTGTGAAGCAGGAGAACCATCACTGTATCGGCGACGTCATATTTTGTTGTGCTCATATGCTGTTAAGCTCCGCTCGCAGCCTGAGCACAACTCTTACGACTCTTTCCATCATTCGTCTCTTTACGGCCGATACAGTGAAAATCCACGGAGACCTCGTCCAGCAGGTGTGCGGTTTCGTGAACTGCTCTCTGAGCTGGATTTACATCTACCATCAGTCCGCACACTGGAGTATACCACCACTCCACCGTGGATTATGCGACGTCCCATGTTTGATATAAGTCTGAGCCGCTGTTTTAAGAATTTTACACCAGCTTTTATTTATAGACTTCGTTTTAGTGAACTTTTATCCCGATATCCAAATTATTCATTAGTTTTTACTGACGGATCCCGGATAAATGATTGTGTTGGTTGTTCCTTCGTTACAAATGGAGAGATATTTAAATACAGACTAAGCCAATATACTAGTGTTTTTACTGCTGAACTCTATGCTTTTTACAGAGTTTTATTGTTTTTAATTAGGCAACCTCGGGGCAGATTCCTTATCTGTTCCGACTCTTTAAGTGCCATCCAGTCCTTGCAGTCTTTTAATTGTGATGATCCGCTTGTCTTAAGAACTCAGCAGCTGTTCCATACTCTCCTTTGCTCTGATTATGAGATTGGAGTAGTGTGGATTCCTGGCCATGTAGGGATTGCAGGAAATGAGGCCGCGGATCTGCAGCCAGGGCTGGCGCACTGGATGGCTCTCTGGTATATTGGCGCGAGAGGTGGCAGGACATTCGAAACTACTTGAAATATAAAATTTGGTGGCAATGGGAAGGAGAATGGTCTGCACAAGAGGAAACAGATTACGAAATATAAAGAATACTGTTAGAGTTTGGGATTCGTCTACAAGAGCGTCGCGACAGGAGGAGGTTTTAATCACCCGGTTGAGGATTGGCCATTGTCATCTGACACACGGCCATCTCCTACGTGGCGAACCTCAGCCGGAGTGCGATATGTGCCATGTTCCACTTAGTGGAACACTTTTTATTGCGTTGCAGAAAATATGACCATGCACGGAGGCAATATGGAATTCGGCCGACATTACGTGACGCTCTTGGAAATGATTTTAATTGTGCAAATGCAGTTCTGAGATTTTTATCAAATACAGGTTTGGATAAGGTGATTTAGTTTTTATTGATCCGTTTTACTCATCCTCCGGACCCTTTACATCCGGAGGTTACATTTGTTGTTTTATATTTGATTTTACATTGTTGACATTTCGGATTTTATACATCCGAATATTTTATAAAATTTTATGGTTTTAAAATATGATTGACAAGTTATCTCTGGTGGCCTTAGTTTTATTGTTTTATTTGTTCGTCTTGAATACCACCTAGTGCGGTAGAATTGCTCACTTTTATGATTCTGTAGAAATCACCTTATGTATACTGCATTTGTGTGCCTCGTTTTATCGTGACAACGCTTTTTAGTTCTTTTAGCACTCTGATTATTATATGATTTATGTATTTGTTACATTAAGAATTTTAGATAAGGGCGCAAATAGCCATAGTAGCTGACGCGCCCTTCTTAAACCCTACTACTACCAATATTTTCCGAAACTTCGTGATGTTTTAGTGAAGTAAGATAGTCTTTTTCAATTTTGACATTTTACGATTTAATTTTATTTATTTCATTAATCAATAAATTAGACTCTTTATTGATATTAGTACGATGGAACATTTTTATTGCATTTTAGAAAATATGACTCGTCCGTCGGCAATATGGAATTCGGCCGACTCTACGTGACGCTCTTGGAAATTATTTTAATTGTACAAATGCAGTTCTGAGATTTTTTATCGAATACAGGACTTGATAAGGTGACTTAGTTTTTTATTGACCCGTTTTACTTATTCTCCGGACCCTTTACATCCGGAGGTTACATTTGTTGTTTAGTATATGTTTTTAACAAACTTGACATTCAGACCTTTTAAATCCGAGCATTTTAGAAATGCGCCAGATAATTTATTTCTGGTGGCATTTGTTTTACTATTTTATTGTTTCTTTTTAAAATACTAGCTAGGGTCTGAGAACTGCTCACTCTTATATTTTTATGAATCATCTTGTTGAAACTGCATTTGTATACCTCGTTTTAACTGTGACAGTTGTATTATGTTTCTGTTTTGTGAAGAATTTTAGATAAGGGCGCAAATAGCCATAGTAGCTGACGCGCCCTTTTTAAACCCCACTAACTAACTATTGACATACGATTCTTCAGCCAAAAACACACCATACAGTATATCAGCATATGACTGTATGTAGAAGTAAATGATAACGGATTTGACAAAATTCTATTTCTTCGATTCATGTTTAATTTAACAGCTTGTTAAAATAAATGATAAGTTAACATCTCCTATCCCTTCTTGAAAGTTCTAGCAGTTAATAACTCAAGATGGCTGGTGCCAATAATACTTTTATAGCAGAAATCTTTTATTTCGACTTCCGAATGTCATAATCAGCGTTTGGGAGCGCACCCTCTGATAGATAAAGTTGCCGCTTTCCGATAGGAAGATAATTTTCTCACCCATAAGATGACTCAAAACGAAGAATATTTACAACGAAATATAATTTTCATCCATGCTTTATTTTCAGTTTATTCCTCTCTCATAATTGTGATTAAACTAAATATAGTTAATTGATTAACTAGCGAACTTACTCGTGTTAATTATGTAAGTTTGTGCGGCTTACAGCTGTTTCGGTGCTTCATCACACCATCCTCAGAGCCTACTAGATCTCGGCGTCATCTCGAACTTCTCTGCCTGTTATGTGGATGCGTTTGATTGTTTAATGGTGTTGAAAAGTGGAGTCAAAGAGTTTGTGTGTACTGAAATTGATCTGTGTGTTGAGAATTTGATCGCGGTGTGTTTTAGTGTGTTTGTATATTTCGTATTGTTCTAGTGTGTTGAGTTTTTGGTTATTGGGTTGTATGTGTATGGTTTCCATGTCCGCATTGATGTTATTGTGTGTATGGTTAGCATTGGTTATGTGATCGGCGTATGTATATGTATTGTGTCCTCTGGTTATTGCTTTAATGTGTTCTTTGTATCGAGTTTGGAATGATCTGCCTGTCTGTCCAATGTAGAACTTGTCGCAACTATTACATGTGAGTTTGTATACACCCGTGTGGTCGTATTTATTTGTGTTTTTTGTGTGTTGAGATGTCTTTGTAGTGTGTTTTCTGTTCTGTATGCTATGTTGTATTTCTGCTCACAAACTCACATGTAATAGTTGCGACAAGTTCTACATTGAACAGACAGGCAGATCATTCCAAACTCGATACAAAGAACACATTAAAGCAATAACCAGAGGACACAATACATCTACATACGCCGATCACATAACCAATGCTAACCATACATACAATAACATAAATGCGGACATGGAAATCATACACATACAACCCAAGAACTAAAAACTCAACACACTAGAACAATACGAAATATACAAACACACTAAAACACACCCCTATCAAATTCTCAACACACAGATCAATTTCAGTACACACACACTATTTGACTCCACTTTTCAACACCTTTCAACAATCAAACGCACCCACATAACAGACAGAGAAGTTCGAGATGACGCCGAGATCTAGTAGGCTCTGAGGATGGTGTGATGAAGCACCGAAACAGCTGTAAGCCGCACAAACTTACATAATTAACACGAGTAAGTCCGCTAGTTAATCAATTACTTATATTCAAGCGTTAAAAGTAGTGTACGCAAGATTCAAAATAAATATAGTTGTATCGATTTTTACTAAAATTTTTACAGCAAACTTGTAAAATAATTTATAAATTAAAAACGGAAAATACCAGACATTACAATTATAAGACAACGAGCTTTGCAATCCTTTTAACATAACTGTCAGCTTCATTTGTTAAGAAACTCCTTTAATAAAACGAAACGTTAAGTTGTAAGTCGATATATTTAAATTTCATAGCGCTAAAATATTAAGAGGAGGTTACGATAAATCGGTTGGAACGAATGCAGTATGGTTCTTATCTCACTGAGCCCCATACATCGCCATTCTATAGGCTACAGCGCCTTGGTCTGATATTGTGCGATGACCCCTCTTACGGCCAAGTACAACTTTCCAACTTTTATTTTCTTAAGAACAAGTCAACTTCCGATAGCTAATGTATGCAAGACTCTCTTCGTAATATTGGACAGTTTTTGTGCACGTAACACAAACAACTTGGTTACAAAACAGGGTTACTTGTAAAGCTCACCTGGACATAGGCCTATTGATAATTCATTTCGTCTATGCCTTTCTCTCTTATCTGGGCCTAACTAGTAATAGCTGGAATCGGAGTCAATAAAGCGACATTCTTCAGGATTATTATTTTTTTTTTTATTATTGTAATGAGTTGGTACACGAACTCTGGACTTCCTTGGGATAGGAACCCAAGTCTATAGTGTAATATGAATTGTGGGTGTCATCAGAAGAGCATTACGTTTTTAACTTGAATTAAGTTAAGAAATAAAATTGAAGGGTTCAGAACCATAGTGGGCCAAGCACCATTTACTAAAACCGTAGAAAACAAGGGTTAAAATGAGGTTATTACCATAATTTAATGGAAACATATAGCAAGTAATATAAAGTATATACATTCAAATTAAATGATATGTCAATCCTCATTAAACTATGCTGTTCACATAACTTTAACCCTTGCTTTCGCCGTTTTTAATAAATGGCGCTTCGCCCACTATGGCTCGAACCCTTCAATTGTAGTTTGTATTAAGAAACAGCTGCAAATTAACCTCTAAGTTGCCCTTAATAGCTGGCCACAAACAATGACATTTTCAATTTCTGGTGTCCACGCTCTTCTGATGACCTCTGAGGTCATCGATCACATGATGACGCCTTGTATAATCAACGCCCTAACAAAATCTTATAAAAGTGAGTGATTTGACTGTCTCCACCGGTGCTATGTATTAACATTTCTGTATCTTCGTTATTCAATATACATCTTCTTTCTCTTCCAGCCTATTTTTTTTTTAATTTTATTGCTAGTAAGTCTGAAATGAATACAATTTAATACAATGAAAGATAAAGTATCCCACTCCTGAATGAGTAAGACTCGTGCTCAGAAGGGGATTTCAATACAGACAAAAATAAAATTAAAATTGAGAGTGAATACAGATTTAAAAGTTTTTAATATGTTTAAACGTAAACTATAAATCCAATACAAATTTTTTATTTATTTCTTATTAATTTGGACAGGATTCGTGGTTAAAACTATATTAGAATAAAATTTGTTTAATAATCTGGGACCTTGACTCATGCTATGATAAAAAAGCTGCATTGCTTTTACATTTAGGTTCAGATAAACGCAGAAAATTGATATTTTTAGTTCAAAGTTATTTAAATTTTTGTAAAAATATTTTAATAAAATAAGATAATAAATTTTTTTAATGTCCAAAACTTTTAAATGTTTAACAACAGTTCAGCTGAGTAATCTTTCTGTTTTTAAACAAATTTTTAATACTTTTTTCTGTAGTAAAATTAACGGATAAAGGTTGGATTTATAAGTTCCACCCCAACCTATAATACCATACATAAATATAGATTGAAATAATGCTAAATAAATTATACGTAAACAGTTAATTGACAAAATATTTCTTATAACAACGAAGTAATATAATGTTTTACGTCATTTATTACAAATATAATGAATATGATTATTCCATTTTAAATTATTTACTTAGCTTTTTCACCTTACTCATTCCTAAATCACGTTATTCAACAAGTCGTCCTAGTAGGACAGCGTTACATTATTGACGTCGATCTTTAGCTGTACAGCTTTTTTAGGTACGGTAGGGTGACAATGATGTTTAAGAATGACTTATCCCTTTGCCGAACACCATAATTGTTCGTATGTATAGGTTTTGTGTGTGTTTATGTATGCACGCTTGTTCGCGAGTGCATGTTGTCTGTAAAATGCTGGTTAATGTAATTTTATAGGTCTATTATTAATTTTTAGATAAGTCCGAATTGTTTTAAAGGTTTTAATTATATAAACAGCGATTTTATTTATCTATTTATTTATTTTATTTTACTAGCCAGTTAGCTAGTGAGTACAAATTAAAATTATAAAACAAAAATGTCTCTAACCACTACAGTAAAAGCCAGGCTCGTGTACGGTGTGGTCTTAGCCAATAATGTAACATAAAATTTACAAGGACAGTTTACTAAATACAGTAAGTAACTTCAGACCAATAAATAACACACAAGAGCAAAAAAAAAAAAAAAAAAAAAAAAAAAAAAAAACAAGGAAAAAAAGAGAAAAACATATTTAACATAAATTGACAATCACACAGAAGCCAGTCATATTCAATAAAAACATGAATATACTCGACAGAAATAAAAATTAAAAAAATACACACATTTGTTAATATTATATATCATGAATAATTTTATAACTTATTTGTTAAAAGCTTCAATTTTAAAATATTTCAAATTTGGAAAATGGTTTGCAATTTTATTATAAAGTTTAGGGCCGAAACTAGCACCATGTTTAAGAGCTGCACTTGTATGATATTTAGGCACAATTAATGGGAAAGTAAACTTTTGTCTTCGAGTACGATATTCATGTCGATTAGATTTATGTTTTATTCGATTTCTGTGGTAGTAAGTTAGTAAACTATATTTATAAATTTCTTCAGTAGTTAATACATTAAAATCTGTATAAATTAAATTTGTTGGGTAATCCATATTTTTGGTTAGACAAATTTTTATTAATCTTCTGTGTAATAAAATTAATGGATTAAATACAGATGATGCTAGTCCACCCCAATTTATTATACCATATTGTATTAATGATTGTACTAAAGCTAAAAGTATTATTCTCAACGCTCCTTAGTGATAAAATTTCGAAGTATTATGAATTTATAAATTGTCTTTCTTACACTTGTACACATAAAATCAATTTTTTTATCCCAACGTAAATGCCGATCTATAATAATTCCTTAATATTTAACTTTTGTGGAAGGTGTTAGATGTGGTCAATTACAATAATTATTTGTTAATTCATTACATGAAATATTATGTATTACTAATTGATAGTTTTTCATAGGTGGAGGTAAACCTGAACGCGCTGTAAGAAAGGCGAAAACGTTCGTAAATTTAACTTTTTAAAACATAATTTGTCATTTGATTGAAAATTGTATCAATAGACACAATAGGGCAAAATAAAGATTATTACTACTTATACAGGAAATAAAGCAAAAATGAATTTTAAAATAATGCATAGTTATTTGTACGTCAAAAAGGTTACCTAATATGTTTGTATCATTCGTTTCTGGCGTGTGCTGGTTCAGTTCCGGAGCATGACGCAGTGTGTTTGGCTGTGTGGTTGCTCCGTTTTATAGTCACGTATAGAAGTCCCAGCTGCAGCTCTTCAGCCCGTAACGTATGGGCTATAACACTTATTTTAGTTATATTTCCCTCGCATCGAACGGAGAGTACACACCCACAATATTTGCATTGCCAACAGGTAATTTTTTCTTCATAGATCATATCAATTGTATTGGAACCTCTACTTAAAATAAATCACAATTAACTGAGCTATGTATTGCAGGCCCTCGGCTCTGCATGGGCTGCCCTTGTGGCTGGCACTTGAATGTTCGATTGTTGAGCGCATTCCGTGTTTTGATAGGATTTATGTGAACAACTCTTCAGGCTGCAAGGTTAGGTCCCGCAATAGCCAAGGGTCTGTAATCAATGTAGTTAAAAAAGCTTTCACAAACGTGGTCAGTGCTGTTTGAAAGACCTCGGCTCGAATCCCTGCTTAACTATCTGTTATTTCTCAGTACTTTCACAAAAAAGTACTTCCCATACTACATTCCTTAAACAGCATTCGAAAATTCCTCCCGCTATCACTCAAGAAAATGCTAGTGGAAACACTAGTAATGCCTCTCTTCGATTATTGTGATTTTCTACTGACTGACCTCAATGTCAACCAAACGCAAAAATTACAGCGTGTTCATAATTCTTGTGTTCGCTTCGTCTGCTATGTCCGTCGCGCTGACCACATTACCCAATCTTTCCAAACTCCAAACTGGCTACGGCTTAACGAACGTAGAAATTTTCATTCTCTTGTTCTCCTTTTCCTAGTCCTTCACACCTCTACACCTACCTACCTTGCCTCCCGTTACAGTTGCCTGTTATCATATCATAATCTCTTCACAAGCACGCAAAATAGCCGCACACTAGCCATACCAACACATAAGACATCATCGTATTCATCATCATACACAATCTCGCTCTCGCGCGTGTGGAATACCCTACCCAGTGACTTCAGAGACTGTCGGAATTTAGTAGCGTTCAAAAGCAAACTTATTAAGCATTTTCTTACTGCGTAGAGTAGGTTTAATTTTTACTTAATAAAAAAAATGTTTCTCTCTTCGTAAATTTTACAATAAACTGTCTAGCTTTTATTAATCAGTTAATCTTTTAGTACTTTGATTTTTATTGTATTTGTAAATTTAATATTAATTGTAATTAAAATTGTAATTGCATTCTTAATATTGTAGTTGTAATCCCCTGGTAGAGGGGAAGAGAAGGCCTGATGGCCTTATCTCTACGAGTTTAAATAAATAAATAAATAAATAAATAAATAAATAAATAAATAAATAAAATTTTAGCTGCTATAACAACAGATGCAGTGGTTGAATGAAGAGAGATATATAGCATATTAGAAATACCTCTTTCGCCCTGTTTTTTGAATTGAATTAAATTTCGGGAGGAGATACTACGACCGAACACTGCAATCTTAAGATCTGTTGCACTAACTCTCTAGTTAGGTTCATTCCCAAATCCACATAGGCTAAATACACTAAGGTTCGCTGTGTACTAGAGATGAACAAAACTAACTGGCGCTCTCGCTCGCTGTGTTCGTTGTATTTGTTTTTCGAGTCTCGTTTCATCATTCTCGTGCGCTTCGAGTCTCGCTCGTCATTCTCGAAATAGCATTTGGTCAGCGTGGAAAGATTTCGTAACTTTGAATAACATGTACATAATTGAAATAAATAACATTATCAATGTTTAAATGCGACAAAAAGACAAAACAGAACAGTATCTTAGTTATCAAAAAGTTCTGGTTCTATTATATGATATTACCTATGGTTATATAAATAGAAAAAAAAAAGTTCTCAAATACGTTTGCATTTCTAAGAAACATAAAACATAACGTTAGTATCTTTTTACTTGAGATTGCACACCTGATCTCAAACATATGAAAAGAAAATTCCTAGCCTTTTAATGAGGGCCTAATAATTAAATAAAGACTTGGGAACGGATTATTATACACTGAAAGGTAGAGATGATGTTTCAAATAGGCTATTGATTGTTTATACATATATAGCAGTTGCCAAAGTAGATACAAGTTCAGTCAGGTATAAACAACTGTGGCGATTCAAGGCTGCTTGACGTTCGGGACTTCGGGAGTGATCAATCTCGACGTCTCGAAACACTCACAAGCAGTCTTTACGTCAAAGACGCGACGTATACAACATTGTCTTGCGGGTTTTCGGCTTTGCGGGCGCTGTTAGTCTTGCTTTCTCGATCGTTGTTCATCTCTGCTGTGTACCCGTTTCGAGCAAGCCATCCCATTCATCCCTAGGCCAGCCCCCCGCCCCCCGTGCTTCGTCAGCCAGCGTTCAGGGAATGCTATGGAATGAAGACGAAATGGAGAAATGTTGACGGAATTATGTAGATGCCTAATATGGGGAACCGGGAGAACCCCGAAAAAATACTAACTGCGACCTTGTCCGCCACAAGTGTCACTATGGATTTTTAAATGAAAAATCCCAGGCCGGACAGGGACTCGAACACGGACCACCTACGTCAGGCATGTCAATTGATGCTCACAGGAGCAAGCGCGCGCTTTAGAGCCCAGGAGAACCTGAGCGCTTTACAGCGGAAAGGAAAGAGACAGACGAAAGAGGTAGTATATGCCGCTTGGTCGAGCTATATTCGGGGATGGCCAGCACTGATACAATAGATAAAGGGAAGAGAACTTATTAAAACTGTATCCATGTTAAGTTTTACATTTGCCTGAGAAGTATAAGTGCATTATATGAATGTAAGTTTTAATTTTAATGCTCATTTTTCACAAATTTGATTTTTTTATTCAAAAGAAATATTTTCTCAACTTTTCTTATAGAAAAGTGAAATTTTCAGGTAGTATTTATTTATTAGCCTTACAGAATGTTTTCGTAAATCTAATATACCGTATATAGGTATTACTGAAGATAGTGTATTGACAATTTTGAAAATATTCGCGTGGAAATTGTTTGTAAGGAAATGAATTAACAAAGCAACTACTGTTACATCACAAGCAAAAGATACATGCCCATGTGTTGTAAAAATGTCAGCTCTATAGCTTCAGCAGATTTCGAGAAAATAATTTAATATTCTGATGATAGGAATTTGCTCACAAATATCACCTTAAAAACATAATGCGATAAAAGTTTTGTTATGTAATATTAGTTACACTTAAAACAGATAAAGTACCTAGGTAACTTTGCTTTGTACTGTAATATTGTTTTGATTGGTTTATTGATTACTTTTGTAAGGCTAAAGATACCATCAATATAAATTCCAACTTATCATGTCATACTCAATCTCTTTCTTTGGAATATCACTTTCTTTATGAATAATATGTTTCATCCACTTAATACAGTATAATATTATACTACTATGGAATTTAAGTGAATATTCCTTTTTAACTCTCTATTATGTTATTAAGATTTAAAACACAAGTGCAATATTAAGAAATCAGTGTTAGTACCTTTGTTTAACAGACAACATAGATAATATTAAACAGAAAGAAGCCATATAAAAATAACGACATAAAATTTCACGTTCCGTTTGAAGTTTGTGCACCACTGTTTTCTTAATCTAACAGGTTGCTTATTCCTATACACAACCCGTCTCTTTCCATACATAGCGCTTGCTGCCCGCGCGACGACGTCAAGGTCAGAAAAATGCGCTTGCTTTGACATCACTGGCCTACGTAATAGACTGAAGGTCTAATTACTCGACCACCGCAAGGGACTTCTTTGAATTGACTATTGCAATTGTTGAATATATACAGGGTGAATAAAAAAATAAGGGGACGAACTTCAGGAGGTGATTCTTGACATGAAAGGGAACAAAGAAAGTTCATATCAACATAGTATATGAGTGTGTCCGGAGATTGACGGTGAGTCTGTAAGAAAGCAATTACCAGGTTTCAACAGATGTTCAAAGTGGCCTCCATGGGATGCAACGCAAGCATTCACACGTCGCATCATGGATTGCCTCACTCTTTCGAATACACCAAGCTGTAGCCGAATATCCTCACATGCTACACGGACACACTGTTCAAGGGCCTGTACATCAGGAACTGGCTCAGCATACACAATACTTTTCAGATGCCCCCACAATTAAAAATCAAGAGGATTTAAGTTCAGTTATCCGTCTTTATCAAAGGACCCATGTTCACACAAACGCCGAAAAATGACTGCGAGGTTTTGTGAGTTGGATGGTGCTGTCTGTCAGGGTACGTGGCTCGGTAAATCCGTTCGCCTCTCGCCCTTTCCACGTGCTTGACCGTAAACGAAATACCATCTCGGCTTGTTCCTGGAACGAATAACGGGCCATTGTGCTTCCAACTTAGTTCAAATCATACAATCAGCAGCACAAAAAATGGTGTCATCAGTGCCATCTACTTGAAAAATATCCATTTCCGGACATATGTTAATATGAACTTATTTGTTATTTTTCACGTCAGGAATCACCTCCTGAAGTTTGTACCCTTAGTTTTTATTCATTCTGTACAATAGGTATACAGGGTGATTTTTTGAACTCGTGACACTTTTGTTTTCTTTGTAGTGACGCAGTTTTGTGGATCTCAATGAATTTGTGATATTTCTGTGCTGTAGGAAAGCTTGAGTCAATTGGCAGTCGATTGCAAAATGGTAGCATTCAACATTAATCAGGAGATATTTTTGTGGAATGGTATTAAACCAGTAGCAATTTTATTGTTACTATCCAAGAGAGGTATTGCCAATATTCTAATGAATTCCGAAACCGGATGAAGAAGTTGGGCAACCTAGGCTAAGAAGTCCAAAGTAGAGTTCACGTAAACTTTTTTAGTGTTAATGGGCATCACACACTTCTGCACGGACAATTTAACCAAGTGATTTGTCAGCTTATCCTTCACAAAATTCAGCTCAGCCAACCACTCGCCCCAAATGCTACAGAAAGATGTCTTCGTTTTACCAGAACTTGCAGTGAAGTTTTGAAGAAAAACCTGATTATCTCAACACTGCCTTGTTACTGGGCCCATTACGTAAATTGAACATACAATCCTCGAATCGCCTAGCTTAGTATATATCAACACACGGGTGTAATAGTGGATATCGTAGAATAGGCGGCGTCTCTGTGGTGATTCCACTCTTTTACATTTTGTACAGTTTGGAATGGAATTTGTGGAACCTTTGTGTGTCCAATTTTCAATCTTGGTGATGCTGTTTGATTTTATCTATTTCGTGTTTCACATTAGTGTCGACATTTGTAACATTTAAGTTTTTGAGAATTATTGTGTCTATTTGTTATATATATTTTTTAATTTGAGTCGATTTCGAAATACTTTACGTGTTTTGAATTTAGTTTACATAGCTTGCAGCCTTTGCTTTCCTGCTCGTCCGCATTTTCGTTTCCTAAAATTCCAGTATGTGACAATATCCATTGAATATGAATTTTTGTGTCATAAAAATTTTAACGCATAGATGTTATATTCGACCTATACACTGATAGAAAAAATGAAAGGATTTTGTTCAACGGTTACCATGAAAATAAAACGACATTTTATACGAATCCATTCCTACACACAAGGGAAGTCAGCATATACTCATAATCTACTTGGAAGAGATAATTATAATCCACGAGTAGATTGCAGTATATTGGTTAGTTGGTTTCTAACGTAGAATCGCTTTTAGCAATGAAGCCATTAGTGAGCTTGCTTTCCAATATTTGCATATTATTTTCTATACACAAGGGAAGTCAGCACGTACAAGGGGCAATCAATAAGTTTCCGAACTGCCCAGAATATGGGCAACACACAGGACATAGGAAACGGAGATGTTATCTAGAACCAGGGAAACGCTTTGAATCTATACTAAATGCATCACTTTAAAGGCAGAATAGAAGACGAGCCATATGGCGTATACGAAGAGATTCCAGGAAAAATAGCAATAGTTCCTTGACATGTTCTCACAAAATCACGTTTAGAAGTTCAGTTCTTAAAGATAATCTGACGCTGTTTGATAAACGGACTCAACAGACATTAAAGTAATGATCTTCAGTGAAACGCGCATGTATGTTTAACGGTGCAATAAATACAGTGCAGTTCTAAAATATACTTATTGCACCTTGTATACATAATCTACTTGGAAGAGGTCATTATAATCTATGAGGAGGTTGAAATACATTGGTTGATTAGTTTCCAACGTGGAATCGCGTTTAGTAATGAAACCATTAGCGATTTAGATTTCCAATATTGCATATTATGTTTTCTTCTGCTGTGAAGGCTCTACAGCAGTGACCGGCATGTTCTGTGCTCTGTGACGTCATACCACGGAGCCGCCACGCTCTTTGCTCGGCAATCTCTGCATACTGAGCATAGCGAGGAGAGAAGGTTCAACTGAACAGTGGTGGTACGGCGCCTATGCACTGACAGAGCGCGATCCATTCGTCTGAGGTAGTATGGGGACAGCACAATTACAATACATTTGTACGAAAACAAAACTGTATATCCGTGATAAATCAATGTAACAATATATTTTGGTTTGTAATCAAATTTAATATACTTATAATAATATGAAATTCATAATACAGCCAGCTGCAGAAGCGTTCGCATTATGTAAATGAGGCTCCGAAACTGCTATAAATATACAAATATAGAAATAAATAATTTAAGTACTACAACACTTTGTCTACTCGGAAACTTGAAAACAGTTCAAGTGTTTTTAACAGACATTTTCCTACACAATATACAGATTGAACTATATCGGCCCTAACTTGGTGAGTAGTATGCAAAGTATATTTCAACTTTTGAAACACACCATCACTTTGTGTTACTATCGTGCCCAAGCTACATAAATGCTTTGTCGAGATCAAACTGTGTTATGGAGTATGGCGGAATGGCGAAGTGTTTGATTTGTGGCAAGCTGTTTCAGTATGTAAAGAAATTCAATATACAATGCCATTATTCTGTATGCCACACAAATGATTATGACAAATATGGGGGAGAATATGACAAGTACTAGTGCAGCAATTGAAAGATAAATTGTTAAGTGAAGCTAGGGAACACACTGTCAGTGAATCAATGGTAAGCTTAAAGCTTGAGATATAGGATTTCACTATCCATTGCAAAGAACATGCGTTCTTTTAATGACGGGGAATTTGCCAAGAATGTTGCCATCATGACCGCAGAGTAGTTATTCCCTAGCAAAATACAGGAATGTGATTCCATCAATTTATCTCCAAGAACTGTCGTATCATTGCTGCACTGACGCCACTGCGCTGGTGCGTGATAACAATAATACGACTCAACTGCTCGCTCTTCCAAGCTCTTGAGGCCTGACTGGCTCTTACGTCATAACTGCAGCATCTGCCGGCCACTGCTCTACAGGATACGAGATGTCGATCGTCCATGAAATCTTCCTCGTGATATAACGGCAATCAGCTGTATACTAATGATTTAACGTCCCTTTAGTCTGACCTACTGTCTATACTACGCAACTCGAAACATTCCCACGTTCGAACGAAGGAAAATATACACACTGTTTTCTCGGCAGTCTCGTTCGATCTGTAACAGTAAAATGCAGACAGCACTTACCTGAGCGAAACCTGTTTTTGCCGGACACTCTGTATTTCTAGATAATCTTAAATAAATGTGATAATATCGCTATGTATCGTACTTACTATACTGCGTCACGAAATACCTGGCAATGGTATCTCGTTCTCTAGTAGCCTACAATGTTTCTCCTTTATTTCAAGTTTCTTGGAGCATAATTTTATTAATAATTATGGCGAACAAATTAAATAACGTTGTTCATATAGGAGCCATCCTGGAACGTGGCGAGTTTGTAACAAAATTTAAATTACAATTTAAATGGGAAACTGGATAATAAATTTTCTGAATATGACGGAAATTATAAGATACAGTGTCTACTTGTAAAAAATATGGCAATATTTTAGTTTCTAATCTTGATGTAGTGAGCATCGTGTTCCATTAAGATCTCGAGGCAGATATAAGCTAATTCATTGCTCCAGTTCCTGAATAAGCACCGTAGGAACAGAAGTATTTGCTGAATGTTGATATATAATTAAGATTTATCTCCTCCAGAACGAAGTAAAAGCAACTTTAGGCATAAAAATGTCCTAATCTTGAATTCTGGCATTTCCTTATTTTGCTACTGATATTTATCATTGATAACAGGTACCATTGCTAACGTTGAAATGTGTGACATTCCTCATCACTATGATCCGGATTTTGACGATATGTAGTGATTAGAATTTTTCGGTGACTAGGAAGTATGGAAAGCAGTACCTCGAAATGTAAAAATGAGTACCTTCAAATGGGAAAATCGTTGATTTCGGAGATGAGTGACTATTTATTTATTTTATTTATTTATTTGTTTCTTTCTTTGTTTATTTATCTATTTATTTATTTAGTCATTTATTTATTCCATTCATTCATTCATTCATTCATTCATTCATTCATTCATTCATTCATTCATTCATCAAGCCTTCTCTTCCACACCACCAGGACTGTAACTACCATAATAGTAATACTACTAGTAGCAGCAGCAGCAGCAGCAGCAGCAGCAGCAGCAGCAGCAGCAGCAGTAGTAGTCAAACTACAAACAGTGTCAAAAAATATTTTGTGCGAGATCGTGCGTATTTGCTTGTTTTCCGCACAGAACCAATACGCGGTAAGTGTGAAATACCACATTCAGTATTCCCAACGTAACACACATAACAATTTCCCTCTTCTTACCGCTTAAGCGCGACATTCATTTTACTGCTTTAGGCTTTTAACATATTATTTTTAGAGACGTTTAACATAGTAATAATTATAAATTGGAAACTTACCACTGCAATTTCACCTAAATTGCAATGTTAATTATTGTTTTTAAATATTTGCAAAAATTAAGTAAAGTCTACTACTCCACGAAACTTATTGCATTCCTGATACAAGTAACATTAAGGAAGCAGTGAAAAAATAAACAAGATTCCAGATGCCGATGTTATTACTGCAATATGTTATATAAATAATATTGTTAAAATATTAAAATGAAAAATAAATCATTACATAACCTTACCGTTTGTTTTAAGTTCGCATTTATAGACTGGGGGGGGGGGGGAAGACAGACGTATATCACGGCCTGCTGGAGTATAGTAAACACAGAAAACATTTTATAGCAACAATGTTGAAGAAAGATATTTTGGTGTTCCGAAGTTGCCGTGATTAAACAGAAACCAACATGGAGATTTCATTGCAACTAATTAGAAATTCGTCTTTCAGGTATGTAATAAACGATCTTCGCACAAAATAATGTACGATACACGAGCGGTATGTTTGTTTTCATGTTCTCGGAAATTAAAAAAGCTCAACTACGTTTCGCTTTTTCAATCTTTTCCTCGACCATGAAAACGTCAACATACCGCTTTTGTAACGTATATTACTAATCTACACAACGTGCAATTACCGTTAAAATATTACCGGTTGAGGATTGGCCACTGTCGTGTGACACATGGCCATCTCCTACGTTGCGAGCCTCAACCGGAGTGTGAGATATGTCGTGTACCAATTACGGTCGAACATGAAGGCCTATTGTATTGCAGGAAATATTGACCGTGTCCGTCAACAATACGCAATTCATACCTCTGCAAAGATAGTAGTCAACATTTAAAAACGACTCCACTTACTCTGCTCTACATCGAAACGAGCATATTCTATATTTTCGCATTGCATTTGTTTGCCTTTGGGTGCTATTACGTTTACGGGTTGCAGTTATTTGTTTTTCAGTAGTTTTAGGTTAGAATCGTACAAAATAGAACATTAAAAACGAAAATGATTATATCACAGTGTGAATCTGAATTATTTATAGGTTTCGTTACTAGATTTAAATATGGGGAATCCTTAATATGTTACATTAAAAGAAAAGATGGAATATCCATAAAGAAAACGGATGAAGAATGTTTTCGACTACAATTTAGGGCCTCAATATCCTAAGGTCCATCCATAACCTCTCTTCGTTCAGTCTGCGATGTAGAAAAAGAGATGCTCTAGTTATCCTTATTAAAATATCAGTTGCATAGCATGGTAATGTAAACAGCAGATTCATGGGAGAAGTAGGACTGTTTGTAGGTGGTCAATTTGTTGCAGGATAAAGAACACGATAGTTTTTGATAAACAAAATGCCTTCTGAAATTTTCTGTCACCTAATTCCTCGTAATAATTCCCTTTCAGCTAATAAAACTTCATGCTCACCATCCAAATATAATACTAATAATCTCCGAAATAATCAGCTGTAGATCTGACCGCCATTTTCTTTTACTAGGCCTAATAATGACTAGTTATCTCCTTTAACCGTTTGAATATGGCCTGTTAATCTCCTGTTTAACTCTTAACCGAGTTATATGCATCGTAAACATACTTAACCAGAGGATAGATGGCAATTTTAACCGGTGGTTACACTAACCGACGTTGATGCAAGTGTCCATAATACAGTTAACATGCTTTTATACAATATAAAATTACTTATTTTGACAGCATTTTGGCACACTTTGAATTTATCGTTATTGTGACAATCTACCATCTCTAATGATGGAAGATAACTGATGGAATGACGATGCTTATCTATCTCACACTATTTAGCTATTCTAGATATAAATACCTACAATAGGTATTAAGTGTATCAGTTATTCATAGATTTCAAAAAGGCATATGACTCGGTTAAGAGAGAAGTTTTATATGCTATTCTTATTGAATTTGGTATTCCCAAGAAACTAGTTCGATTAATTAAAATGTGTCTCAGTGAAACGCACAGCACAGTCCGTATAGGTCAGTTTCTGTCAGATGCGTTTCCAATTCACTGTGGACTAAAGCAAGGAGAGGCAGTATCACCTTTACTTTTTAACTTTGCTCTAGAGTATGCCATTGGGATAGTCCAGGATAACAGAGAGGGTTTGGAATTGAACGGGTTACATCAGCTTCTTGTCTATGCGGATGACGTGAATATGTTATGAGAAAATCCACAAACGATTAGGGAAAACACGGGAATTTTACTGGAAGCAAATAAAGAGATAGCTTTGGAAGTAAATCCCGAAAAGACGAAGTATATGATTATGTCTCGTGACCAGAATATTGTACGAAATGGAAACATAAAAATTGGAAATTTATTCTTTCAAGAGGTAGAAAAATTCAAATACCTGGGAGCAACAGTAACAAATATAAATGATACTCGGGAGGAAATTAAACACAGAATAAATATGGGAAATGCCTGTTATTATTCGATTGAGAAGCTTTTATCATCCAGACCGCTGTCAAAAATCGTAAAGTTAGAATTTATTAAACAGTTATATTACCGGTTGTTCTTCACCTGACATAGTTAGGAACATTAAATTCAGACGTTTGAGATGGGCAGGGCATGTAGCACGTATGGGCGAATCCAGAAATGCATATAGCGTGTTAGTTGGGAGACCGAGGGAAGAAGACCTTTGGGGAGGCTGAGACGTAGATGGGAAGATAATATTAAAATGGATTTGAGGGAGGTGGGATATGATGATAGAGACTGGATTGATCTTGCTCAGGATAGGGACCTATGGCGGGCTTATGTGAGGGCGGCAGTGAACCTTCGGTTTCCTTAAAAGCCAGTAAGTAAGTAAGGTAGGTATTAAGTTGTGAAATCATGATGTAAATTGAAGTTCGCACGCGAATTCTGTAAGACTAGTTTGTTTCCTTATCATTGTGTTATATTGACAACTGAAGAGCATTTAACAGTCAGCCCCCTTGGTGAAACACGCGAGAATTATTGTTTTCAGTTCCGACAGCAATCTGAATAACATTTCTCACTGCTGTTATATCAGTTTGATTGATCTTGCATGTTTAATGAACTGTCAATACGTTGGACAGTGTAACAATACTCGGAAATAATTACGTACACGGGCCTCTGAATAGCGCGTTGTTGTCATGCAAATGCATAGAAGAAACTCTGAATAAAATTAGATAATTCTCAGAGAACTTAACACGCAGATCTAAATAGTAATTTTCTCCTTCCTGTTTATGATATCGTAGAAAGCAGTGTAGGAATCCGGAAGTGTTCAACTTGCAAAGAAAACTTGTACATTATTCACATTTTTCAATTTTAAGATATCACAATATTGTTTAGGCCGATTTGATCGTTATATTCATCATGAAAACTAACATTTGTACAGAATGTAACTAAAATGTATGTTCTTCATTTTTCTATATACACTTTTAACAATTATACAGGGTGTTTCAAAAATACGGGGCATAATTTCAGGTATGTATTTCCCATATGTACACAATCAAAATAGTTCATTACAACATGTATCCGGAAATGCTTCATTTCCGAGTTATGGCCTTCACAACATTGAAATTCACCGGAACATTTTTCTTTCCGCAGGCCGTTGTCATTACAGAACATGTTCAAAATGTCCACCTCCTGCTTGAATACAGACCTCACATCGATGTCTCATTGACCTGCGAACACGATCCCAAACTCCAGGAGTATTGCGTATGTCCTCAAAACATGCCACAATTCGATTCCGAAGGGATTCCAAATAAGGCACCGGAGACGAATAAACCAATGATTTTAAATGGCCTCACAAGTAGAAATCGAGAGGGTTCACATCAGGTGAGCGTGGAGGCCAAGCAATTGCGCCACCTCTACCTATCCATCGATCAGGAAACCTTCGATCCATGTACCGGCGAGCCGTACGACTGAAGTGTGCAGGAGCGCCATCATGCAAGAAGTGAATGTGTTGACAATTGATCAGTGGAGTGTCTTCTAAAACATGAGGTGTGGTGTTTTCCAGGAAGTTTGTGTACACCTGCCCCGTAAGTCTGTTTACAAGTACATGGGGTCCAACTAATTGATCACCAATGATACCGGCCCACATGTTGAGGGAGAACCGCACCTGGTGATGAGATGGAACAGTTGCACGTGGGTTTTCATACGCCCATACATGCTGATTGTGGAAATTTGTTATGCCATCTCGTGTGAACTGTGCTTTATCTGTAAATAATAGCCTACTAAGGCAGGAAAGTTCGGATTTACACCACACTGCTGCAAGAACCACTGACAGAACCTAACTCGTGCAGGGTGATCTGCTGGTGACAGGGCCTGTACACGTTGCAAATGATAAGGATACAATTGATACT
The DNA here is from genome assembly GCA_025594305.2 of Periplaneta americana. Taxonomy (NCBI): domain Eukaryota; kingdom Metazoa; phylum Arthropoda; class Insecta; order Blattodea; family Blattidae; genus Periplaneta; species Periplaneta americana. The sequence goes on from JAJSOF020000019.1 coordinate 97,304,682, forward strand.
GTTTCAACAGTCTCCAGACAGTCGTATGAGGAACATTGACTTGCAACGCTACCCTTCGTGTGCTGATAGAAGGAGTCATGTTCACAGCCTCCAGAACCTCCTCCTGTACTTCTGGGGTTGTAGATCTTGGTCGTCCCCTTCCCAAACCAGAAGAGTTAAATTTTCCATACTCGCACAGACGGTAATGGAGACGTACAGCTGTCAAAAGAAAAAGTGGCCGCTCTCCTGAAACAAAGTGCCCTTCGGGTATCTTCGCTACAATTCGGAGACAGGCGATGTTACATGTTGTTGGACCACGTTGCCTGATATCTACAGTTATAATTGAAGTATTCTGTATGTTATCGATAGCATAATGGTAGCGTTCAGGCCTCTTATTCATGAGGTCCTGCGTTCGACTACAACCACGTGCTTTTTATGTTCTTTTTTGTTCTGTTTTTGAGAGAGACAAACTATACATAATGGCTCCTTTCTCTTTTACGATTATTTTAGTAATTAACATCAGGTTCATTAATATATTATGCCATGACTTTATCATTATGATATTGTGGCTGCAAATGGAAAGAAAAAAGATTTTATTCTCAATAAAAATATCTTTCGTGGCATAAACAAAACAAATTTACTGGTGTCAGCCTTAAAACATTCAAACAATTAAGCGTTCAAAGAACAAAACAAAAAGCCACAATTCAATATTTAGTCTATCTTCCTCTTATCTCGATCATCTTGCAGTCGAGTGGGCATGCAATTGACTAGTCTTTGCAAATAGCTACTGTTTTTAGACACGATATTCCAGGCATTCTGAACATACATGCATAAGTGTTCTGTCCATGGGCAGGTCTTTCATTGCAAACCCGGCAATCTCCAATCTTTCCTATTTTCTGCCTTCCTCTTAGTCTCCGCATATGATCCACATATCCTAATGTCGTCTATTATTCTTTTCAACCAGAGACCCAACCAATTCCTTTTTCTCTTTCTAATCAGTTTCAGCATCATTCTTTCTTCACTCACTTTTTCAAACACAATTTTATTTCTTATTTTATCTGTCCACTTCACACGCACCGTTCTTCTCCACATGCACATTTCAAATGCTTGAATTCGTTTCTCTTCATTTCGTCGTAATGTCCATGTTCCTTCCCCATACAATACCACACTCCACACAAAGCACTTCACTAGTCTCTTCCTTAGTTCTCTTTCCAGAGGTCCGCAGAAGATCCTTCTTCTTCTATTTAAAGCTTCCTTTTTTCATGTTTGCAGTTTTTCTTGGGAAGGATAGGCCTAAATGCGGTAACATCCCGTTGCTTTCCGCACACCACTATATCTTTCGCATCTTATTAAATTCCAGGGGGCCCAAGCGTGGAGATGAGGAGAGTGGATTTGACTAATTGGGCCCTCCGGACTTCACCGAAAGTCACGGCAAGGGTTAAATATTAATTCTATCAGGATGTTTGACCCTATCAGAGATCGGGAAATCTCAATTAGCCTTTGCCCCCGGCATCCTGGACTAGCTTCTACGAATCATCAGAAAATCTTAGAGTGTGATTGGGCCAATTTTTCCGAAAATGTTTCCACACTTTTGCCCTCGTAGCTCAGCGGACGAACGTCGGAATTTAGATGTCAGCGTCTCAGGTTCAATTCCTCGTTACTCCTTTTCATTTTATTGTAGTTCAAGATAGTATAATGTAATAATACAAAAGTCCACACCTGTGGAGTAACGGTTAGCACGTCTGGCCGCGAAACCAGGTGGCCCGGGTTCGATTCCCGGTCGGGGAAAGTTACCTGGTTGAGGTTTTTTTCCGGGGTTTTCCCTCAACCCAATATGAGCCAATGCTGGGTAACTTTCGGTGCTGGACCCCGGACTCATTTCACCGGCATTATCACCTTCATCTCATTCAGACGCTAAATAACCTAAGCTGTTGATAAAGCGTCGTAAAATAACCTACTGAAATAAAAAAATAATACAAAAAGAAAAACTAATAGCAGTATTATGCAACTGGATTTTTCCAAACCTAATATTAAATTTATGTTATTTATATCGCTAAAGAACGATTACAATATAAATAACTTGAATATTATTTATGCAGTATCACTAAAGAACGATAACACAATATAAATGATAAATATCGGTTTGTTTAATTAATATAAGATATTATATAATACGTATTTAATTATCTAAATAAAATAACCTATTTTACAAAGAAATATGTTTATTTGTGTTATAATAATTACCTACATAAAATACAGATTATTTATATTGCGAAAGAACAATAACAATATAAATAACTTGAATATTATTTTATAATGCTAATGAAGGAAAACAATATAAATGATAACTTGAATATTATTTATATCGTTAAAGAACGATAACAATATAAAAAACGTGAATATTATTCATATCGGAATTTCACAGATTTATTACAGATGTATTTAAGAAATTGTAGAAGAATAATAATTAATAACAGTGTCCTATTTATTTTTCTTGGAGCCAAATTTGTAACTTTTAAAAGTGTGGTTACTATGTTGAAGTGTATGTGTTGCAACGGATGCTTGATTTGTTATGTATGTGAGTCAGTTATGGGATGCTTGATGTCGTCGCAATGTCGTAATTATAGTTTGATTGTGTTTGTGTGACTATTGTGTATTAATTTATGATGTATGGTGCGGAAAGCTGCATATTTGTGTTATAGAAGTGTTACGTATAACAATATATGTTGTTAATGTTTTTGTATGTTTCAAATTGATAACTGATATTTGTTTTGCAATCGCAATGCCTAATTTACGGATTGTTTATGTTTTGTTTACATCGCGTAAGCTAATTTAATTTTCTTTTCCATTTCTCTTTATGCTTATCTTTTTTGTGTATAAAACTATAGCCCTAACATACATATGTAAAACAGGGCTAACCCCCATTGGAGATACTGTAGCTACAATAGTAATAATTATTATTCATATCGTTATAAAACGATAACAGAATACAAATGATGACTTGAATTTTATTCATATCTCTAAAGAACGATAAGAAAATATAAATAATGTGATATCCATCAAGAACGATAACTGGATATAAATGATAATTTGAATATCATTTACATCGCTAAAGAACGATTAAAAAATAAAATGAAAACTTGAAGAAGGCGCGAACCCAGAACCTTTGAATCATTAAACAAGCACTCTACCGCTGGTCTGCGAGGAGCAGATATGGAACACTTTCATAGTTCCGGAACTGCTTGTACAAGCACATGCATCGTGTAACATCGCCGCGACCAGAAGTGGACTTTGAAAATATTCGCTGTTCACGAGTGCGGCCACTTTTTTTTTGACAGCTGTACAAATGTCTTCCGATCTGGACATTGTCGCTGTGGGTACCTCTCCTGGTACAAACGACGAGCCAGCGCAGCATTGCCGTCCGCCTTACCGTACAAGTGTATCTCTGCCAGCTCTTGATTTGAATACATGTCGCACAGTCTAACGCCTACACAACACTGAATGTAACCTTCGCCTCGGAATGAACTGTCAGAGTGCCCTCTTAATGTCTCCTTTGACGGCAACGACCTGCGGAAAGAAAAACGTTCCGGTGAATTTCAATGTTGTGAAGGCCATAACTCGGAAATAAAGCATTTCCGGACACATGTTGTAATGAACTATTTTGACTGTCTACATGTGGGAAATACATACCTGAAATTATGCCCCGTATTTTTTAAACAACCTGTATAAATCACTTATTAACTTTGTAACTTCTTTACTGTGTTAATATGAGGATTTTACCTGGCTGACTAGTTTCGAAGTGATATTCTTCATTGTCCGAAACCTTGTGAAAATCCTGCACTATTTTCTAGAACAAAAACAGGGAGTACTTAATTGTTTTTGTTTTTCCACAGCTAGCTTTACATGCAAGGAATTTCCGGCCATCGATTACCGTCGCCCAAACAATATTATGACCGAAAATCAAACAACGGAGAATTTGTTTAATAGCAAATGTGGGAATTTATGCAACAAATCCCTAATGCACAATGGTGTACTATTATTGGCAGAAACGCCTGAATTATTCTGTTATGTTTTGACTTGGTTTTCATAGGCTAGTTTAAATTTCTTTACATCATTTTCAGTTTGTTTAGGTTATGTTTTGTTTTTTTTTTTTTCTGAATAATTCTGTGGTGTTCGGATAAAGGGGGATGAGTAATTTTTTTTTGTGCAGATGAAATTTTGTTTCCCAGATGAACACACAAGTCCACACCTGTGGAGTAACGGTTAGAGCGTCTAGCCGCGAAACCAGGTGGCCCGGGTTCGATTCCCGGTCGGGGCAAGTTACCTGGTTGAGGTTTTTTCAGGGGTTTTCCCTCAATCCAATATGAGCAAATGCTGGGTAACTTTCGGTTTTGGACCCCGGACCCATTTCACCGGTATATTCACCTTCATCTCATTCAGACGCTAAATAACCTAAGCTGTTGATAAAGCGTCTTAAAATAACCTAATAAAATAAATAAAATGAACACACAAGTTAGATTATACAAATGAATGTGCAAAAATCAAAGAATACCATCAGTTGATGTGCTTTATTTATGTAGAAAATTATTTGCAATAAGGGTTCGAAGTTTAATTCTCATTTTTCTCCAAACTCATTTTTATGACTTATCTCCCTTTACCCAAACATCACAGAATTTTACTTTCTTTCGGTTAGTATTGATTTTCTTAGGTTAGTTACAGTATCGTTAGCTTAGGTTTTGTTTGTTTTGTGGAGGTTAGTTAGTTTCATTGCATACCTCTACAGACTCCCTGCTTCCTTTGTCCTTTTCTTTTTCATCACACATTTTAAGGACTAGATTTAATACATATCCATTTCCTCCAACAGGTGTACTGCTCTAGTGCCTCAATGCAAGACTCCGCAGAAAAGCTACTGCCGATCTTCAGGTTCGAATCAATCACTCTGCGATGGTAAGCAAATGCCATGTTCTTCATTTTAAGTGTTACGTGTCTGTAAGTTAATGTGACGGTTGACAGAATTGCAGGAAGAAATATATTCAGTAAAAGAGAGAAAGTGATAATTTAATCTAGACCTCCAAGTATTTAAAGGTTGTTCTTGTTCAACTATAGACTATAGTATTTTAATACTGTATTCACTCTCTTATCTCGTTACAAAGCCATACTCTTGGTCTTTTAATGGAAATGTGTACGCTTATATCATGTGGTTGAACTATGTCATTTAAGATCTTAGAAAATATTGAAGATTATTTTCAATTAGACTAAATGAAATATTATCTGCGTAAGCATCATCCTGGCTATTGTATGTTTATTCTTGGATATGATTGTTTCCATAATTTGATTATTTGGTCCATAGGCACATTAAAAACAGTTTGGGATAGTCCGAAGCCTTGTCTTAATTCCACATTTGTATCTTCCTTTTACTATTTTTATAATAATTTATTTCATATTTATAAAGCTCTATTTTACATTAAGTGCATTAGGGCTATAGTTTAGACTAATCTTAACAACAAATAAAATTGATATACAGTAATTAATCTTGAATAAATGAGATGAATAAATTTTATGAAACACTTACAGCAACAGTTCTTTTTTTTTTTTTTTAAGAATAGGCCTACATATAACTAAGTAGAGAGTTCATAGGTGACATTGGAATCTACAACATGCGCATTAAAGTATTGTCTTTGCATATGAAATACAGGACAGTCTTGTAATAGATATATATTCAACAGATTGAATATCTGCACTTCATAATCATTGACCGCCTGACCATCGCAAACATATCAGTAATTTATCTTGACAAATGGGCTGCAGCAACGATCCGTGCCATGAGATTTTCGGCTGAAGCAACTGAAATAGAACAAACGGTTTTCATGTGACCTCACACAAAAAATTCCAACGGACTTAGATCAGGTGATCAAGCAGGCCAGGATATTGAACCACCACGACCAATCCATCTGTCACGAAAAGAATTTTCAAGATATCTACACACATATGTAAATAACAAAATACAGCATTACAAGCCACTGCATTGTAGGGATAGGCGATTTTTAAACCAATTGTCTTGCGTTATGGACAGAGTTTAGGAACACTGCGAGCGCATAGGTCCTACAGGAAGGAATTTTATTACCAAATTCTTCCCTGCACACTTTATCGTCCTGTTGCTAAGAAACAAAGGATTTACGGCATTTGGTGTACTATGTCAAAATACTTCAGGTAATGTCTTTTATCAGTCAACAAAGTTTGTCGGCCGAATTTAGATTCAACCTGTTTAATTATGGAGTCAAAATTTGTCTTATGACTGTCCTTTACATCACGACTCCTGCAGTAACTTACCTTCCCAGGAACTAACTTCTTTTCTGTAATTTCTGGTAAGAAATCGTCAGTCACCGTAGGTGGGATTTTCAGCTCAGGTAATTTGTGTGTAATGTCAGTACAAGTACACCAAAAACCTGCTGCTTCAACGTCATATACATACTTCATACGTAGAGCCTTCTACTTGTTGATGCAAGGGCCGAGTGGTAGTGCAAGCCACTTGCAGGATTCTTATCAGGGAAACTGCAATTACCTGCATGACAGATGCAAGGGATATGGCACAGGTTATGTCCGGCTCAAACACAAAACTTGTCCGTCATTCGTCCTTATCTCTACTGGATTCTGTGATGGATGGCAGTGCAGGAAAGATGAATGGACTGAATTCTCGCGACCCGGACCTGCTCTCAGACTGATGTGCGTGAAATTCGACACCGAGTCGACTATAACGTGTCCAAGTGAGTCAGGCCAACAAGTAGAATGCTTTTATAATCAGTGCCACCATAGTCGTGGTTGTTTAACATTCATTTTCAACTGCAGAGGCAATTCAGAAACAAAGAGAATTTTAAAATGCCAACTTTTAAACATCTCTTTCAGTAAAAAAAAAAAAGAATGCTTTTAGAGACAATTGAAACTATTATCAATTATTTGGAAAACAAAAGCTACTAGTGACGACCAGATGGGCGTGATTTAAACATTTTTACCCGATTTATCCTTCAGATTTCACAAGAAATATAAATTTTAAAATGACTTTAATTCAATTCTTCATTACTACTGCTTCACGAGGCGCAGATATAAATGACCCTGCTTAAACATCTTAGTTCTGAAACTGCTTCTATAAGCGCATGCGTCTTGTAACATTACCGTTATTAGAAGCGAACTTAGAAAATATTCGCTGTTCACGAGTCCGGCCATCTTTTTTGACAGCTGTACATCTATTCTCAGGCAGTACATCTCATTTGACAATATATGTCAGAGGAAAACAATTGTATTCATCTGAATTCTGATTAGTGATTACTGTAATATTATGTAGTTAATCGGCGATGTATGCAATGGAGGGGGAAAGGAATTGGTATCACTTATGAGGTTCAGACCTGTCTTCGGACAATTTGCTAAACAATATTATATGTTTTATTAAGCGCAGAAAATATACAGGATGAACTGTAAGTAATGCCATTAATTTCAATGGGTTATTCTTTGAGATATTTTATACAAAAAAGTTTAATACAATATTGCTTCCTTTCTGAGATAAAAGTTGTTTTATATGAAACATTTCATAGCGTGTTTTGTGAAAGCCACTGATTTAATTCCAAATATGCTCAGTCAGTTTAAGAGGACAGTGTATTACGATAATAAATGATTAAAAGAATTTTAGTTTTGTCCTTTAAATGTGCAGAAATTTGATCCGAACAAGTGTAACATTGTAAAATTCTTTTGCAGAACGAAAAGTTACATTTGTTCGGACCTCAAATTTCATGCTGGATATTTAAAGACACAATTTTGAGAAAATTCTTTCCCCATTATTTATCAACCAGCGCGCATTTAAATTGACTGAGCATATCCCAGGAATTAAATCAATCCACGACACCACAGAAATGTTTCGGGACTTTAATTTTTTGTCGGAAATATGCTCAATTGTTGTTTAAGAGAGCAGTGTATTACGATAATAAATGATTAAAATAATTGTAGTTATGTCTTTTAAATGTGCAGAAATTTGTCCGAACAAATATAACATTGTAAAACTATTGAAGAATGGCAAAAAAGTTGTATTTGTTCGGACCCTTTTAGCTGATTAAAACAATTTCTTTCAATCTTTATTGTGTCAAACTTGGTGATTGCAATTGGATAGTGAATTAAATGAATGTACTGCTATTTAATGTAAAAATGCAGTTATCTTTGAAACGAATAGAGGTAGAAATGAAACAAAAATGCCAGATGAAAATAAAATTAAAGTTTTTTTGTTTGAAATATCTCAGAGAATAAACTCCTGAAATTAATGACATTACTTGTCGCTCACTCTGTATTATTTTATGTTATTACTTGTAAGCTGGGCTGTATGCATTAAAATATGTACTTGGTCTTTGGAAACTACACTGAGTTATAGGTAATTTGATGCTGTATTTGTACTTGGATTCCTTTCCGTTACTGAGTCTATCGTTCCTCATTTTTACGGAATAGAACGACATTCTCAAACGCTTTTAACATTTTAGGCCTATATATTAGAAACATGTTGGAAGTTACTAAAGGCGTGGGACAGGCCTGGTGGTCCGGAGGTCCGCGGACCACAGGTTTGGAACTGCTGGTCTAAACCATTAAGTGTAAGAAGAATAAGATGTTCTTGTTTTTACCAGTTTGCCCCCAAAAATATGGCCTAGCTTCCAATCCCGATACACGCATAGCAGTAGGACCTAGTGGTAATAGTAGGCCTATTAATAGTGTACCTAATAATATACAGAAGTTTTTAAATTGTTACATCAGTAGTGTACAACTCGATGAATTATAATGATAATAGTGATGGTGCTATTGTGTATACAATTATGGACAAGAAACGAGTCAAACTCAAGATAGGAGAAGCTATGTCAGAAGGAAGTGAAATTGGGAGAAGAGGACATCATTATGTCCTTTATCACCTACCTTGTTCAACATCTACTTGGAGGATTTAGTAAAGAACTGTTTCCTAAACATGGGATGTGATAATAGGAGGAAAAGAATAAAGTGCATAAGATTTTTAATGTATGGCGTTGTTGTAATCCCAAATGATACTAAAGAATATGCTACTGGAGCTAAATTACAGATGTGAGCAGTGTGGAATGAAGATAAATGCAAACAAGAGGAAGAGCATGGTCATAGGAAGAAAAATATACAAGATAAACTTGCTTATGCTAAATGAGGCAGTAGAGCAAGTGGACAGCTTCAATACTTGGGGTGTACTATAAGTAGTAAATGCTGAAGAATAGGATAGCAATGGTTGAAGTTTTAATAAAAGTGAGCAACCTCTGGAAAAAGAACTAAGGAAGTAGACTTTTGAGTGCTTTTTATGATTTTATTTTGGGGCAGAAACATGGATATTATGACAAAGTGAAGAGAAGTGAATGGAAGCATTTGAAATGTGGATATGATGAAGAATGGAACGTGTGAAGTGAACAGATAGAATAAGAAATGAATCTGTGTTTGGAAAGAGTGGATGAAGAAAGAATGATGTTAAAACTGATCAGGAAGAGGAAAAGGAATTTGTTAGGTAATTGGTTGAGAAGAAACTGCCTTCTGGATTATGCGCCAAGGAATAAAACTGGAGAAAAAAAAGATTCAGAAATGACATTAAGTTTATTCATATAAACAAAGGAAAAATAGAAAGCAAGTGGAGGAAGCTGGGTTTGCAGTAAAGACCTTTCATTGGGCAGAACACTCAATGAATGAGTGAATTAATTATGAACAATAGTAACAGTTACAATAACATGCGTAGATATGTGTCCGACATCTGTTCCATAGATATCTCAACAGTATTACAACAACAAATTCCACAGTCTGGGACATCTGGCCGAAATCTACGGCTGACCATCAGGATCCAGAATACAAAGCAGAGGTTAAATGAAAAATACAATATGATTGCGGAGAGAATACGGAACAATGATAAATTTAAAAATAAAGTACAATTTGAGTTCGGAGAAACATGAGATGAAAGTACATTGAAGAGTAAAATGAATGAAAAAAAACTTTAAAAATATGAAACCGACAAAGGTGCATCTGATTTAATGTCAAGTTGATTTAATCCCAAATGACTTTGCGGAAGTTGTTGTCAAGATTTCAGGGAGGGTCAGTTTATCCCAAATTTTCCGGATATCATAAACGTCTGCTTCCTTTTTATGACTTTGGAAGAATTTTTTGGGGTTTCGATATTGTTTTCATCTGACAACTTGGTTGTCTTTTCTCCTTTTTATTTTGAGAGCTTTATTCCTTCATTTAGCGTTGACTTAGTTCTCATGTTTAAGACAATATACAGTGACATCATTTTATCCTTTACTAATATTTGTAATATTAACCTGGCTATACCTTTTATCAGCGATTGAAACAGGAAACACCGTTTGCTATCCCTTCCACGACTGGAGTTCGATGATAACGTAAAATACAAATCACTTTACTAATGGGGGGAAGAAAACTGAATTCATCCATTTTGTAAACTAGGAAATATTTTTGAGTTTGATAATTTTCATTGGTTTTTGTTTATATTATTTCAAAATTGTACAGTATTAACAATTTTTCCAAGACATTTCGACAACCCCCATTACGAGCATGCTAAATTGGTCTTTCGACTGATTACTTTCAGGATTCATATCATATCACACTGGTTTATGAATAAGAAAAACGTTAGTTCACTGATCATTCATTAAAGATGCGCTAAGAATGTCTATGAATTGGCCCTTAGTGTTTGTACACACGAATTGAGCTATCCATTCGGATGTATTAGTTAAATTAAAAAATAAAGTTAAATTGAAAAATAATCATAATATGGATACTTAAACACATTTTTGAAAATGGTGGCCGTTCATTTCGATACAGGCTTCAGTTCTGCATATTATCTACGTTGATAAAATTGAACCTAATTCCAATTACAAGTTTCAGTTGAAAAGTTGAAATAATTTTCCATTATTAAAATTAAAAGAAGTAGCTACGTACTGAATTCAATCTTCACTTTTCCGAAAAGATCTACATAAATATCTACTGTCCGTTCAAGTGGTTTGAACATTGCTTAAATCACGTGATAGTTATTAATTAAAGACCTTTTATTTAGTTATTTTAAACAGTTGTATAATATCACGTAGAAATACGTCCAGTTGCTAACAGAAATTGATGTTTTCAGAAAAGAGCTAAGATAGCCCAGCTACTAGTAACTTAACAGAGGGCTGAACTAGAAGCAGGTGGGGAAACCGGGATGCGATGTAGGCAAAAACGGACGACAGTACCTGTACGAAAATATGATTCAATATTGAAAGCTGTTTTGTCAGTGGATCGCGAACAAATATTTCTGGAACGTACTATACTCACTGACAGTATTGCTTACGCGCCCTTGGCTCTGTCGTGAACGGTTGGAAGTTTACTAGTAGAAGGGGTAACCAATTGTGTACATTCCAAAACTCAGGTACAATAAAAATTGAAGTAAAAATAAAAGAATGTCCCTGAATGTAGTTTCATTTAAGACAGATTTCTTTAGTGGCACAAACCGAGTAAACTTGTTTATCACAGAAAAAAATTAAACATAATCTGCACTAATTGTGACTTACAATTATAAAAATACTAAGGAAAAAAAAAAGAGTTCTAAAATATAAATTGCATCTGATATCAAGATTCAATTTTTTTTTTTTATATTTACTGACAAAGTTTTCCCAATGATTTTCTTTCTTTCACTTTCTTTTCTTTCTCATACGTAGTTCTAAGACATATTAAATTGATAGGAAGTGAGTCTGATGATCTATCTTCAAGTAGTAATTCATTGTAAGCTGACAAATTTTGCAGAGATGTGTGAAATGATGGTGCATGCCAACATTTCTTTCAACAAAGTTGAAGACAAGCGCTTGTATTGAAAAGTACACTTGTACAAAAGTACCTGTGTTATGTTAGTATAGCTATTTTAAGTTAAATTTTACATCAAAGATTATGGTAGTATAGGCTTAAGCATTTCACTAAGGCAGTACCCGATGTTATCATCTATTTCCATTAATGAAATATAACATAATTTAGAACTATTCATAAAACCAGTTGAGGTATTTTCATTTACCTCCTTTATAAAATATAACATAAAAGAGAAATGTTCATAACACTAGATGAGATGTTTTCATTTTCCTCCTTTGTAAAATAGACCCTAAAAGAAAAATTTTCGCAATACTAGTAATGTTCATAACACTTGTTGACATGTTTTCTTTTGCCTGCTTCATAAAATATAACATTGCATACATCGTCAGCTAGCTACAAACAATTCTTCTTCCTGACACATATCGCCAAGTGAGTTGTACTGCCTGATAATAGATGTACATATCAGTCACAACCTCAATCAGAGGATAATTCAGACTTTATTGAACGTAATTTGAGTTGATGAATTTTTTTCATATCTTCATTCATAAAGTTTTTCTATTAAACGCAGTTAAACACGAGACGTTTTAATCTATTTTCATTCAAATTTAAAAGTAAGTAAAATATTTAAAATAAAGCAAATAAATTATCTTATTTCTAATATTTGTTCTTATATAAAGTGCAGTGAAATATTGTTAATATATAATATTTCGACGATAATATATTTTTGGAAGATTTGTGATACCGGTATGTAATAAATCGTGGTTCTCGGCTTGAATTTTATTTATAGGTATGCTTTTAAACGGCGTATTAAATCATGTTATTCTATTTGAAATTTTTATTTAATTCCATTTGTTTCTGCGTGTTTTCTTTCATATGAGTGTGTGTACAATATTTTATTCAAAGTTCTTTGCTTAGAGGTCTACTTGCGATACACACAAATCAACCCGATTCTGAAATGTTTTAAATCATTGGATTCCCTTACTAAAAATGTCATGCCATGACTATTCGAAAAGTCTCTATTTTCTTGGTGAGTTCTTTCTTTGCTTATAGCCACTCCTATTGTTCTGTTTGTAGCTTGTGTTTGCAACGCAAATCAAACTCGATTTAATTCACTTCTCGCCTCCAGTGCGGGCTGAAATGTGGTTGACCATAAGGTGTTGGCCTGCAATGACGTAAGAGACCTTTGACCGAGCTTGTCTGCATTGTTTGGAGGCAACGTGCTAAATACTGAGTGAAGTCCACCTCCTTGCACTGCTGGGCGTGAAAACACTGCAGCCTGAATCATCAGTCAGTGTATACGCATTTCACGAACTGTAACAAATTTAAATACTGCAGAGTTTACTGTCTATTGCGTCACGCATAACTGAATGTTGAGCTTTAAGTTAAGATCATTATACATATTTCATTCTATTCAAGCAGAGATCAGACCTTACGAATTGTTTCCTTTCTCGAGAGAGATTGTCCCTGCAGCGTTTGAATTCTGATGATCCGCTTGTGTTGAGAACCCAGGAACTTTTCCACACTCTCCCAAACTCTGATTATGAGATTGGAGTAGTGTGGACTCCGGGTGATGTTGGCATTCCTGATAACGAGGCAGCGGATGCTGCAGCAAGGGACGGTGCTTTGAATGGATCTGAGGTGTATTGGCGTGAGAGATGGCAAGATATTCAAAATTACCTGAAACAATATTGTGGCAGTGGGAAGGAGAATGGTCTGCACAAGAGGGAAATAAATTACGAAAAATAAAGAATACTGTTCGAGTTTTGGATTCTTCCACAAGAGCTTCACGACACGAAGAGGTTTTACTCATCCGGTTGAGGATTGGCCATTGTCATCTAACACATGGCCATCTCCTACGTGGCGAACCTCAGCCACTTGCGGTGGAACATTTTTTATTGCATTGTAGAAAATATGACCGTGTCTGTCGGGAATATGGAATTCGGCCGACTCTACGTGACGCTCTTGGAAATGATTTTAATTGTAGAAATGCAGTTCTGAAATTTTTATCGAATACAGGACATGACAGGGTGTTTTAGTTTTTTAATGACCCGTTTTTACTTATCCTCCGGACCCTTTACATCCGGAGGTTACATTCGTTGTTTTATATATGTTTTAACACACTTGACATTCGGACATTTTACATCCGAGCATTTTATAAATGCGCCAGATAATATTTATTTCGGGTGGCATTTATTTTATTATTTTATTGTTTCTTTTTAAATACTAGCTAGGATCAGAGAACTGCTCACTTTTATTATTTTTATGCATCACCTTGTTGAAACTGTATTTGTGAACCTCGTTTTAACCGTGACAACGCTTTTTAGTTCTTTTAAGCATTCTGATTATTGTATTGTGTTTCTGTTTTGTGAAGGATTTTAGATAAGAGCGCAAATAGCCATAGTAGCTGACGCGCTCTTTTTAAACCCCATCCTCTTCCTTAAGCATTCTGATTATTGTATTGTGTTTCTGTTTTGTGAAGGATTTTTTAGATAAGAGCGCAAATAGCCATAGTAGCTGACGCGCTCTTTTTAAACCCCACTAACTAACTCTTTTCCTCTTTCTGATCAGCTTCAGCATGTTTTTTTCTGCAATACTTTTGGCTTGCAGTCGAAGACGCTCCTGAGACATAACAGGCTATTCTTATTTTTATTCTTATTCTTATGAAGGAAATACTCGTTGCCTTTTACTTAAGAGATATTAAATAATCACTACTTTTTAATGCAACCCAAATATTATATTTAACTACTATCCTATGATGCTCATTCTAATGACTCTTCATTTCATTCACGATATAGAACTATTAGAATTAACAGGAATGTTGTTCAACGGAAGGAATGAAATTTCGTTCAAAAGATTGCAAGAACAATTGGATCCTGCGAAAGGAGCTCTTAATTTTTTTAATAATATTTTCAACCTCTTGTTTATGCGAAGTAAGTTTCTCGTCTATGATTGCCGCAAAACAAAACCAAGAAATATCTTTGAACTTGAAAATGATAGAGTAGATGAGGTTAATTGTAAACAGGGGAGAAATATAAAAATTTTAATGCGGGGGAATATTTAAATTAACATGTTGCCTAACCTACAAAGCAGTTTGGTGCCAAATAGGAGCAACTGCTTAGTTGTGGACGAATGTTTTGTAAGAGTCTACAAAAAAAGTTCAGAAAGAATTTTGCTTTACCTTCATTTTTGGCATTGTAAGTAAACGTACAGTGCAATTTTTTAAGAATATGTTGTTTTTACGAGTAATGCATAGTAGTTAACATTTATTGCAATAGTTTTGAGATCTCCCACAACCTCAGTAAATTATGACGTATTTATATTTGCCCCATTTGCTTTAATTGCTTGGGGGTAATTGTAAACATGTTTACTATGGTTACATTTCGTACTTTTCAGTAATCAAAGAGAACCCCACCCAACTACACTGTAGAGGATTTAGAGTGGGTTGTCACAGATGTGAAAAATAGTAACTACAGTTATCGTGAAGCTCAGGAGAGGTACTGAGTTCCTATATCGCCATATATCATAGGTTAAAGGGACGAAATGTACCAGTGACCAAAATTGGAGTTGGAAGGAGTACAGCTCTTTCTTCTTGAAACAGAACAAAAACTGTTCAGCGTCTGATGGCGAAAATTGGTATTTACAATTACCCCCTCTCAAAGGGGTAAATGTAAACTAGCAAATAAAAGATGAAAAAGTCAACCTTATTATTTTAAACCAATTTTTAGAGAAAAGAAAGATCTAAAAATAACACAATGTTTCTTTGTCATGCTTACCATTGCTGAGGGTTGTGTAATGTTGAAATATATTTGAAATCAGTGAAACGTGTTTACAATTACCCTGGTCTACCCTATCACAATGTCTGTATCAAACACAGATTCCAGATTTGAGAAGCTACTTTGTCAAAAAAGAAATAGGCACATTTGTCGCATTAATTATTTTTCACTTTACACTAGTGGTCGTCAGCACTCGCTGAAATGGGTAACGGGTAAGCGGTGCATCGTAATATGCCCCGTCGTGCACCAGGAAGAGGGAAAGAGCATACCCGCCAGCAGCCACGGATGCACCGTTGTGCAGTCTCTTATCCGCGGGCAAGAGACGCTAGCCCGAGGGTGCACTGTGCTGATGACCTCTGCTTTACACCTACTGAAACATTAGGCCTACCAGATTTTTATGTTCTACGTTGCTAATGTTTCTAAATACAAAATAAGTGCCTGTTAATAAGGCGTTTTTGTTTTATTTTGTAAGCGATCCCCCCTTTGGGAACCACTGCAGCTTACAGACTAGACCGCATGCCGTGGTGTTAGTGTTACAACGGGAACCTGTCGGTAGACGTTGCATAAGATCCATTCATCCTATAGCCTGCTAAGAATACGGACCATTTAGCAATTACCATTTTCGCCAAAAAGGAATGGCGGATATGAAGGGGGGAAGGAGGGAGGCGTTTTATGTGGAGCGAAATGTATTGCGTCATATTCTAATAACCTCTCTACGTACATTGAGCCCACACCCATTGCTTGAGACCTGGTCAAATTGCGGGAGGCGTTATTAGCCCTGAAAACTGGTTGGGTTGATGCTTGCCGTCTCCTATAGGCCTATAACTGGTAAACACTTTTTAAAGCACCCGGAATAGCTTTCAGAAAACATTCACATGTTAAGTGAATTAGCCTTTAGACAATATGAACTACAGGATCCTTGCATTTTGCTATTTCGATTTATTTTATTGAAGGTGTAGTCGAGCCGTCCAGACGTTTGCCACGTACACCCTTTTGGATTAATTGATGGGTTAGTAAGAGTCTATAAACTATATTATATTGATGTCAGAACAATATCAGTTGCTGCAGGCGATCTGTCTGCCTACGCTAGTGAAGTTAGTTACAACTATTGTAAAACAATTGGGGCGTAACTTATTTCACCACCGTGGTGATCGCTCCATTCAGTAAACTCAGTGTACACTCGTAATTACAACAAAGGACGATGATATAGCCTCGTTGATATAACACGTAACATCTGAATTTGCTATAATTTAAATGCAGGCTACTTCTCCCTGTTTACTTTATAACCTCGACAGTTGAAGTAAAAAAAATTGTAACGATGGTGGTAAATTAAATTTATAAATGAATCATAAAACAAAATCTGTGAAACTCTCTGATAAAAATACACAAATCATTGAAATATAAATATAAGGGTACTTGTTTGGAATTGAACGGTTATATCAGCTTCTTGTCTATGCTGATGACGTGAATATGTTAGGAGAAATCCACAAACGATTAGGGAAAACACGGAAATTCTACTTGCAGCAAGTAAAGCGATAGGTTTGGAAGTAAATCCCGAAAAGACAAAGTATGTGATTACTCGTATGTCTCGTGACCAGAATATGGTTCGAAATGGAAATATAACAATTGGAGATTTATCCTTCGAAGAGGTGGAAAAATTCAAGTATCTTGGAGCAACAGTAACAGATGTACTGTAAATGATACTCGGAAGGAAATTAAACACAGAATAAATATGGGAAGTGCCTGTTATTATTCAGTTGAGAAGCTTTTGTCATCTAATATGCTGTCAAAAAATCTGAAAGTTAGAATTTATAAAACAGTTATATTACAGGTTGTTCTGTATGGTTGTGAAACTTGGACTCTCACTTTGAGAGAGGAACAGACATTAAAGGTGTTTGAGAATAAGGTGCTTAGGAAAATATTTGGGGCTAAGAGGGAGAAAGTTACAGGAGAATGGAGAAAGTTACACAACGCAGAATTGCATGCATTGTATTCTTCACCTGTCATAATTAGGAACATTAAATCCAGACGTTTGAGATGGACAGGGCATATAGCACGTATGGGGAAATCCAGAAATGCATATAGAGTGTTAGTTGGCAGGCCGGAGGGAAAAATACCTTTGGGGAGGCCGAGACGTAGATGGGAAGATAATATGAAAATGTATTTGAGGGAGGAGGGATCTGATGATAGAGACTGGATTAATCTTGCTCAGGATAGAGACCAATGGCGGGCTTATTTGAGGGCGGCAATGAACCTGCGGGTTCCTTAAAAGCCATTTGTAAGTAAGTATATATTGCATATAGACTTAATTGATTTATATTAGCTCATACATTAAGTCAGGGGTTACCAACCGGTGTGTCGCGACATACTGGTGTGCAGCTGCAGGAATGTGTCGCAAAATTTTGGAATTCAAAAATAAATTTATGGGATCCAGAAAATCTCTTTACAACGCATTTTTTTGCAATAAAGTCTTTGATATGGTACATTTTATTTTGAGACAGACTTTACCAATAAAACGTGAACATCTGCAACAAAGCTCAGTTCAGTTTTTCAACCATAAGACCACGTATAGAGAAAATCTGTGCAACTCACCAAGCGCAGACTTCACATTAATTTATATAGGCGAG
This sequence comes from Periplaneta americana, assembly GCA_025594305.2. Taxonomy (NCBI): domain Eukaryota; kingdom Metazoa; phylum Arthropoda; class Insecta; order Blattodea; family Blattidae; genus Periplaneta; species Periplaneta americana. The sequence continues at coordinate 97,322,935 of JAJSOF020000019.1, forward strand.
TTTTCAAAAACAATAATACATTTTTTTATATCGGACATCCACATAGATAGGTTGGGATTTTTGACACATACCTTTTTTTTTTTCTAATGCCACTCAAGTTGCTGCTTCTTCTTTTACAATTTTCGATTGCGTATTAACATCTACCTATCTACAACACTGGATATCCGAAACTACATAGAAGTTATCTGTGTCTTTTTTCTGGCGGAACGCACTGGAACGGTGTTCCGGCATCTTTTTGTTGCATTTTCGTCATGGAATCGAAATAAGTGTGAATAACTATGTTTTAATATAATCTTTCTTTGAATTCCGCTTAGATCTTGAAAGTCTTAGTTGGACGAAAAGGAGGTTAAAAACGACAAAATTCCCGTGCAGTGAACAGTAATCATCTCCCCGTCCGCTATAAAATATTCTACACAGTGTTCCACCACCTTTTTCTCCAGAAAAAAAGTACTGGTTATTATTATTATTATTATTATTATTATTATTATTATTATTATTATTATTATTATTATTATTATTAAAATCAAATAAGTGTGTCGCGATATCGTGGGCGTTCAGTAAAGTGTGTCGTCAGTCAAAAAAGTTTGGGAACCACTGTATTAAGTTATTCCTTTTTCATATAGGCTGTACCTCATATTAAATAAACATATACTAGTCGCTAAAATTTAACTGAAGAATATTGCTGGAGAATCTTTAGTGCATTGTAAATATTCATAATTTAAATATAGACTATATGTCACTATTGTATTGATTAAGGCTGTTAAGTGGAAGAAAAGGCCTTATGGACTTAACTCTGTCAGCGAAAATAAAACATTCTATTCTAGTCTATTCTATTTTTTGATGACTGAGGTACGACTAGGCCAGTTTGGTGAATGGCGAAGATATTGGAGATATACCGAGTTAGCCCAAATTCCATCATGGAAGACAGAACGAAACATATTCAATTAAAATTACGTAATAGGAAAATATTTGTGTTTAAATAGTTTAATTCATTATGTGGTTCGGTACGGAGTGGGTGAGAGGTGAAATATCACTCAAATTGCTCTCAACTTCACCTGAACATGACGTAGACATCCATCTCCTGTTTGCTGTCGACTTGAAAGGGTGCCCTGACCTCACTGCAGGGAGCACTCCTTTCACTTCGGCACAGAAATTAATTGCTTCAACTAAAACGTGGAAATTATTTTTCTGCTATTACTGTCATGCTAGTAGTTTTCGGCGATCTGAATGGAATGTATGAGGACGACCCAGACAGGCAACTAAAGTTTTGTGGCTGTTTTTTATGTACCGTTTATTATAAGTGAAGACTAAAATTAGTTTCGTGTATTGTTATGGGATGAACATAAATGCAAACAAGACGAAGGCCATGGTTATCGGAAGAAAAATAAAGAAGGTAAACGTGTGAATTCGAAATGAGTCGGTAAAACAAGTGGAGAACTTCAAATACTTGGGGTTTACACCTATTTTAGTAACACAAGCTGCAGCCAGGAAGTCAAAAGGATGATAGCAGTAGCAAAGGAAGCTTTTAGTAGAAAAAGGAGCATGTTCTGCGGACCTCTGGAAAAAGAACTAAGGAAGAGAGTAGTGAAGTTCTTTATGTGGAGTGTGATATTTAGGGTCCGTATTCCAGCCATCTATAAACTGGAATGAAGTTCCTGTTTCGAAGTATATGTGACGTCACAGCGCAGGTATAGGTACGTTCGTATACAAAATAGTTACGCATCCTTTTCCTCTAGAAAGTCAAAACCGGGGCGCAGTCATAGTAGTCTTATCGATCACTACTCTTACTAGTCGTATTATTTAAGTAACTACACCTTTGTGCCTGATTGAAGGTCCATTGCAGAGATAAAATGCCTTGGGTAAGATGCTCAAGCGTGTAATATTGCAGGGCATAGTTGAGGATATTTGAACTAATATTTTCACTCTTAATATAGACAACATTACTTAAAAACTTTGTAAAATAAACGTAAAAGCGATAAAAAAAGTACATTGAAAGGCATTACAATACCAAAAGGCACAGAAAGAGTGTTGAACGTAATCCAAAAGAACCAGTACCACCAAAATCTGAAAATTATGAAGATATTAAGTCGACTGGATTTTGTTGTTCAGTGCCAAAATTCCAATCAATAAGTTAAATAATCTACAATTTAGAGAATTTCTAGAATAGTATATAGAAAATTAGTGGGATTTCAGTGATAAACGACATGTGCAATATCCTAATGAAACACGAAAAAAATATCAGACAATAGAAATATCTTGTACTACATCATGCAACAATAACATCGTGTACTATTGAAAGAATTTCTTGCAATATAAAATCATTTCAAGTGACATCTGCATATGTTCACGTTTCGTAACTTACGAATGCACGTTATTATTCACTGCAAAGATCACGACGAAAATGAACATCAAGGCTCAAGCATGTGTTCACATACTAGTATAGCTTCAGAATGTATGGAGCTGGCTGTACTCCACGAACACGCAGCGACGACCTGTTTATTTATATTCTTATCCGTTGCATTAACTGTGTCCTGCGTACTATAGGCTATACTCAATGTGTCTTTAACTTTAGTCTTTAGGTAGCTGGAACACGGAGCTCAGTGATATTATCTTGGACAGAAACATGAACATTACAACGAATTGAAGAGAACAGACTATAAGCATTTGAAGTAGGCCTATTGATATGGAGAAGAATAGAGCGCCTGAAATGAACAGATAGAATAAGAAATTAAACTGTACTAGGAAGAGTGGATGGAGAAAGAATGATGCTGAAACTGATCGGGAAGAGGAAAAGGAATTGGCTGGGTTTCTGGCTAAGAAGAAACTACTTACGGAATGATGCGCTAGAAGAAATGGTAAACGGGAGAAAAGTTCGGGACATAAACGATTTTAAATAATAGACAACATTAAGATATATTTTATTTTATTTTAAATCCACCACCAAAGAAGCATGCTTCCAATTACAGGTGGCTTACACAGATGTATACACAAAATACATAATAAGAGAGAGAAACAACAAAACAAACAACACAAACAAAAGAAAGAAAATACATGATGGTAATAGATGCTAGAATATTATAATATTACAGTTAATATAGTGCCAAATGTCAATATAATGATGCAAAATTATTTAAAAAAACTTGAGTAAAAACATTATAAAACACTTCTTCATAATTTAAATATATAAGGAAATACAATGCTTTTTAATATTGTATGAAATTTTTCAATTGTTAAACTGAAATCCAATCGAGAATCACAGTTTAAAGACAGAGAGTTGTAAGTATTACACATAACAAACAATGGAGAGTTCTGGAAGAAAACAGTTCTAGGAATAGGAATAATAAAAGGTTGCCTATGACGTAATTCTGTTCTTTTTACATTGAACTGAAGCAATTTAAGAAAATCACAGTTATTCAATATACCATTAACAGTCTTATAGAGTAAAATTTGGCTATTTATTAATTGTCGACATTTTAAAGTTTTATAATTAAATTCCAAAAGCAACTGATTATATGAAATTTGCTTGTCATAAGACGATACGTGATATTTTTTAAAATATAAATAACGTAAAAATCTTTTCTGTATCCTTTCTATTTGCATCTGATGGGACTGGAACTGAGGTGACCATATTACAGACGCATACTCTAGCTTACTTCTAACCATAGTTTTATAGAGAGTATCAATAGTATTTATATTTTTAATTCTTTTGTATTTCTGATTATAAATCCTAATTTTCTATATGCATCAATTACCACATGATTTAAGTGCATTTTAAAACATAAGTTGTGTGTAAAATAAATACCCAAATCCTTAAATGATTCTACTGTGGGTAACTTCACACCATTAATTTCATACGAATTTTGAGGAACTGTCTTATTTTTAGAATATGTCATAAAGCAACATTTATTAAGATTTAACAGAAGAAAATTATCGATACTCCATCTATATAGTCTGTCCAAATAATGCTGTAGATCAAAAACGTCTTGTTGTTTGTCAATGACTTTATACAATTTAACATCATCAGCATATAGTAAACATTTAGTGTGCAAAATCTGTTTAGGTAAGTCATTGATATAAAGTAAAAAGAACAAGGGACCAAGATTAGATCATGAATCATACGCGGAAACTAAGAGGAAGGTAGAAAATAGGAAAGATTGAAGAGCGCTGGATTTACACTGAAAGTCCTATTCTAGTAATAATAATAATAATAATAATAATAATAATAATAATAATAATAATAATGACTTTATTAACTGGCAGAGTTAAGGCCGTAGGACCTTCTCTTACACTCAACCAGGATTAAAACTTGCTAACATAGTTCAACATACACTGAATCGGATTTAAGTAATTACATACAGATCCAATTTAAATAATGATATCCAAAGAGGGAGTTAAATAAGAATTTACCTAATAAAATAAAAATAAACACAGTGGAATACATAGCCTATTAATGTTGTTAGAAACAAAGATATGAAATCAGAAGCCTCTAATTCAATGAAATGTACTCGACAAAACAATAATAAACACATTGGAATGCATATTGGTATTAAATTACAAGCAAGTAGAATTCACATAATTAAACCAGAAACTTACAATTGAATAAAATGTACACAATAATAATAGTAATAATAATAATAATAATAATAATAATAATAATAATAATATACGTATATATGAGTATATATAGTGGAATACATATTGGTATTAGGCATTAAATGAACACGATATTACGTAATAATAGTGTAGGAAACTATGAATGAATGAAATGAATGATTGAGTTATTGACACTCACAAAAACAGTAGCTTTATTTACATGCACGCAAAGAAATGTCTACGATGTCATAGTAATAAAATCCAAAGCTCCCTTATACAGGGTGGAAGTGAAATAACCCTGCAGATTTTCAGAGCGAATAGCTCATGTTGCATGTACAAAAGCGTACTATCATATTGGTGGGAAGTTCATAGTTTTCTCAGAAAAATACAGTATGTTTTTCCCAAATGTTTAACGCCCTCTTATTCGGCAACTATTGTGAGTAGGATCGTGATTTTTTCCGTATCGATGAAAATCTAGTAAATAAAATCCCTCTGACGTATATCAATAGCGTTGACAGTTTTCGTGTAAATTAAATTTAAAAAGCTTTAATTTCAAGCCACTGAACGATGCGAGCAGATTGCAACGTCGTAGCCAGAGAAGGAGGTGAGATTTATTTATTTTATTTATTTATTTTATATTTATTTATTTACTTATTTATTTATTTGTTTGTTTATTTATTTTTTATTCACTTACTTTATCTATATATATATATATATATTTATTTATTTATTCATTCATTTATTCATTTATTGATTCATTGATTTATTCATTTATTTATTTATTTATTTATTTATTTATTTAACATAACAGGCAAAGCCCAATTACAATGTTCAAGACTGACAAAGTAATTTATAAAACATAAACAAGGAAAAGGAAACATAGGTACTCTTCTTAAAAAACCGAAAAAAAATTAGAAAAAGAATAAAGAAAATAAAAAAAGAGAGAAATTGAAATAAAGTGTGAAAGTAGCTTCAAATTAACTAACAACAATATTCTGTAAAATACGATAACAAATAATCCTGTATTTAGAGAAATTCATATCGAAAATATCAACATTCGGATGAAGATGTGATTTATTGTATGATTGTAACATTTGGAAAACTGGGGAATTTTTGAGCGATTTAGTATTTGTCCTTGGTATGAAAAATAAATTTCGAAATTTTGTATTAAGCTTATGTGCATATAATGTTATATAATAAAATAAACCAACACAGTACAACTTATTGTTAATAATTTTATAAAGAAAGTTTAAAGATTGACAATTTCGTGTAATTTGCTAACTAGTAAAATGGAAATGTTGAAGCATTGTAGCATAACTCTCATAAGTAGGATAATTATTATATAGTCTATAATATGACCATTTTAGAAATTTATTTTGAATTTTTTCTAGTAACAGAATATATTTGTTAGTAACTGAGTTCCAGATAACCGCAGCACACTCTAATTTAGATCGAACAATGGAATTATACAAAATTATTATAGTTTTGACTTTAAGTTTACAAGAATTTCTCATAAAAAAACCTAAACTTTTATAGGACAAATTTATAATATTATTAATATGATTATGAAATGTAAAATTATTGCTAAATAATATACCCAAATCTTTGTTTATTTTCTGCTGGTAAAACGTTTGCCTCTATTTTATATGAAAATTTAATTGTATGTTTCAGTCTAGAAAGATCAGATGAATATACTTATTAATATTAAATAATAGTTTATTATTAATATTCCAAATATGTAAGTTTGTAATATCTTTTTTGAAGTAACTTACAATCTGATATAGTTTTGATTTCTTTATACAATTTAATATCATCTGCAAATAATAAAATTTTAGAATGTTCACGTACGGAGACAGACCTGAATTCGTTGACCTCTACATCTTTATTACGAGAAGAGAAAGAAGTTGTTAGCGACGAGGTTGCCAGACTGCTGAAACTTCGAACTTAATTTTCTATTAACCGTGATTTTAATCATAAAAAGTAATATAGATTTTCTATACATTTAAGTGTACCCTATCGTACCTTTTAATCTGCAGAATTATTTCACTTCCACCCTGTATATTTATAGCATAAGAAATAACGAAGAACTAAACACAATCAAATACATAGCACAAGAAAACGGATACAACCCCAACATAATAGACAACATAATACGTAAGACAAAACAAAACCACAAAAAACAGAAGAATACAACACAAACACAAGAACACAAAAAATACATCACACTAATATACGAAAACAAAAACACACACAAGATTCCAACCTCATTCAAGAAATGAAACTACAACATTGCATACCGAACAAATAACACTCTACAAAAACATCTCAACACACAAACAACACAAATAAACAAATACAACCACACAGGCGTATACAAACTCAAATGTAACACCTGCAACAACTTCTACATAGGACAGACAGGCAGATCATTTCAAACACGTTACAAAGAACACATCACAGCCATAACAAAATTACAAAACACCTCCACATATGCAGAACACATCACAAATGCCAACCACACCTACAGAGACATCAACACAGACATGGAAATACTGCACATCCAACCAAAAAGCCAGAAACTCAACATACTAGAACAATATGAAATATACAGATACAAGAAAACACACCCCAACGATATTCTCAACACACAGCTAACTTCGAAACACATACACTCTTTGACTCTGCACTACGAACGCACCCACACAGGAAAGAAGAGGCGCCAAGACCAACAACGACCAGTTCCGAAGATGACCGAAAATAGGTCGAAACATGTTAACAAGGTACGTTAATATTTAACACAAGAAAGTTCTCATCACACATATTCCGAAGTGATACAGTGTTAAAAGTTGTGTAATCAAGATGTATAAAATAAATGAAATTAAGTTTTTACATTTTCGTTTAAGATATAAACTTAAGTTAGAAACATATTATTAATTAACGTATTTAATTAAATTCAATTACGATCATCTAGCAAAGTAGTATGCAATCCATGTGGTAAGTGCATTACAGAATTTCAGAAATAGAGAAACTTGATTTTTTTCTCCTTTTTTTCAACTGTTCCTTGCTATAATATCAACATAACAACGGGGCGTTTTATTAGGAGTTGTAAAAGATGTTTTATTTTGTAAACATTCTTAATGATTTAGAATAATCTCTTGACAAAACTGAGATTCTATTACAGAGATATTCCTTGTTCACTAAACGTAGTTACTCGTTCCCGTATTGAGGAATGCGATATGTAAAGTGACTTGCAGGTGGACCTTATGAACCAACTGGCAGGAAGATCAAAATGGAAATGGAGTTTAGATAGAGACAGCAAAAGTTAAAATGTAGTTAACCGGTACAAGAAACATGATCAGATTCTTTTGAATGTCAAAATGACAAAAAGAATATATAACAAAGAATAGAAATAGTAGACAGCATCTATGAATATGTAATTCGAATAACAGAGATGGAGTATAAATATTCGCTGCACCGCAGAATTCACGAAGACAGACTGCCAAAACAGTGATACCTCGTGCAAGAATCAAAGAAGCGAGGCATGATCGGGTAGACAGTGTATTCATCAATGACAAGAATATAAATATTTATGTCAGGCTATTTTATGCTGGTCATTCGCATAATGAAGGTTTCTTAGGGGCCATATTCAGGAACGTCACTTTCACTTACATCCGATTTTAGGTGGTAGAATACGCAGAATTTGTATTCAGTGCCACAACTTAACTTACACTTTAGTCGTAACTTAGCCAAAAACTAATAAGATTCGAGATATATAAAGACGAATCTTATACATTACTTAGTGCTATAAATTGCCTCAACAACAACTAATGAAACATGTGTTTATTACGACTATTTCGTTCATATGATGTCGTTCCATTTTCGGCCAATGAAGTTTAATGAAATTTTGAATTCCAACCAATCACAGTCATACTTTGCGATAATTTCTGCAGCTTGGTTTATCACTATCAATTTATCGCACGGTCGTGCTTTTGTTTAGTCAGTGTCGCCAACTGTTTCCACATAAATCGATAAGCATGAATCCATTGTACTAAATAAAGTGCGAAATCCTACTTCCACATCTATGTACATCTTCATCTTCTAATTTCATGTCCATTGTATCTAAAGAAAATGACACTTCTTCATAGCAATTGTTCATATAATTAATGTATTAATCAGGTTATTTGTAGTTATACTATAAAATGTTTAAATTATGATTTCAGCAGATAATGAAAACGTATTTCTCTTATAACAACAAGAGAAAAGCGCAGTATATGTAATTAACATTTTAAAACCTGTATTTCGTTTTTCTCAATTGGCATTACTGAATAACATTCCATTTCTTTATTGCAGTAATCGTTATTCGTCTGTTTCGACTTCACAATGTCTGAATAGGTTAAGTATTCATAAATATACAATTGTTAACATTTTGTAAGCGAATTTTATGGATATATTATTTACATTTTTATTTTATTCACGAAATAGTCCTAATAAATGTCACTCGAGGTGTGAGATTTGCCGATAAATCCACGAGCGAATCTTGTGACATTACTACAGATAAAGTTAAGTTTAAGGTACTTATCTATGTACCCTTGGGAGAAAAATTTGCAATCATTGTTATCCTATTTTTTTAATTCTTTTTCCCCCTTATTTCTTAACACAAAATTATGTTCACACAAAATAACCCCCGAAAAGGGGCCAATTTTTAAAGCGGAAATTGAAATTTATTTTTGTTAATCCTTGGCCACAGTTTTTATTTATTTCACTATCTTACTCCTAAAAGAACGCAGAATAAGCTGTGAAAACAATTTTTTGCTATCTAATCCCATTAAGGAAAGGTGTCATTTTATTTTTTGAAAATTTCACACATAAAATAGATAGAAATTTAACATTTAGGAGTTTTTAAGCAGTAGAACACTGTTTATAGTTTGGTACTTAGCTACATTAATCAGCTTCATTTCGGTGTAAGAATGATGAAAATATCTCAATTCTAAGTGTACTTTGTGTTAACATTAGTGTTGTAAAATAGTGTAAAGCTGAACATGGAGAAAAATTATCTAGTCTATATCCTGAAAAATTGTAAAACCAAACACATAGCTTTCTGACTATGAAAAATAATACAGTCAAATTCTACCGTCAAATTTGAATTGCTATTAAACGAAAAATATTTAAAATTGACAGAATGTGACAGTTCGACACTTGTAGAACTCCACTTCCGGTTTAAAGAAAGGGTGATTCCGGTCAATAAAAACTCAGCTAATTAATTAACCAAACATCACAAAGACAAAACTGATATCTTTTTGAAAACTAGAAAGTTCAAGCTTTTACAATACATAAAAATAAAAAAATCAAGAAAAAAATAAGGGTAGATGAGTACCTTAAAAGCTGAAATAGATTTTAAAAATGTCAATTTCCAAGAATTCATGGGTTATGAGTTCTGTGTAATTCATAGGACCCGAGCCTGATGTCGGTATCCCTTATGGCTCCATAAGGCGGGCTATTGGGGTCTGGATGACAAATGAACTTAAAGAATACTGGCAATCTTTTGATGAATGCAAAGATTGAAAACAATACTGGCGGGAGCCTAAAGAAAGCAATCATGAGAAGTGCTCAAGGTTTTAAAAGTGGAAATGTCCATGTAAGATAACGTTAAACATTTGGTACACTGGTTAAAAATCAGAAATGTCAAAATATTGAAACTTCATTTTCTCGGTAATGCTGTTATGTGATATTCCCTGTTTTTCCTTCAATCTTTCATTGATGTTTAATTTGTTTCCAAAGCAAAGTTGTATATTATTTAAACAACCCAAAAACATGTAATATAATTCCTAATTTTATAGACTTTCAACCGATTGCTACGGCTATCTAATATATGAATATGAAATATGGAAAGCCTGAAATCCCATAAGGGCAACAGTCTCCTATAGGAGTGTAGGGTGAGCTGAAGGTCTACTACACTTGGGGAGCCAGTCCAAGAGAGCTTACACTATACACTTACAAACTAAACACATAAATAAACTATATAAGCTAAACACGAAAAACTATACAGAATAAATACATAAATTATACAAACTGAACATCCACAAAGAAACTATACAAACTGAACACATAAATTATAGTCTTAACACAGAAGACCTATACAAATTGCACACATAAATTATACAGTCTAACCACACAAACAATCTAATCTAAACACACAAAAACCATACAGTTAAACACAAAAATTATACTAACTAAATACATGAACTATACCAACTAAACACGAACTAAAAGTATCCAAACTAACACACACAAAAAGGACTATGTATAAACAATACAAAACTATACACAGTTTACATAGGTTCGTAATTTCTTCCAGTCTTTTCCATGCCTGCCTGTCCCTCGCTGTTCTCGTCCACTGCGCTCCAGTCTCTCTCCGGAACACGTCCGACCATCTTCTCCTTGGACGCCTTCTGCTTCTTTTCCCAATGCGTGGGTCCCACATACATGGTCGAGACATACGTCCACCTGCTGTAGTCCATCCTACTCACGTGTCCGCCCCATAATTATCTAATATAGTTCTTAATTTTATAGATTCTCAACCGCTTGCCACGGCTATATAATATAGTTCTTAATTTTATAGATTCTCAGCCGCTTGCTACGGCTATGTAATATAGTTCTTAATTTTATAGACTTTCAACCACACATAAATTATAGTCTCAACACAAACTTGCTACGGCTATGTAATATAGTTCTTAATTTTATAGATTCTCAACCGCTTGCCACGGCTATATAATATAGTTCTTAATTTTATAGATTCTCAGCCGCTTGCTACGGCTATGTAATATAGTTCTTAATTTTATAGACTTTCAACCACTTGCTACGGCTATGTAATATAGTTCTTAATTTTATAGACTTTCAACCACTTGCTACGGCTATGTAATGTAGTTCTTAATTTTATAGACTTTCAACCACTTGCTACGGCTATGTAATATAGTTCTTAATTTTATAGACTTTCAACCACTTGCTACGGCTATGTAATATAGTTCTTAATTTTATAGAGTTTCAACCACTTGCTACGGCTATGTAATATACTTCTTAATTTTATAGACTTTCAACCACTTAGTCCACACCTGTGGAGTAACGGCCAGCGCTTCTGGCTGCGAAACCAGGTGGCCCGGGTTCGAATCCTGGTTGGGGCAAGTTCCTGGTTGAGGTTTTTTCGGGGTTTTCCCTCAACCCAATACGAGCAAATGCTGGGTAACATTCGGTGCTGGACCCCGGACTCATTTCACCGGCATTATCACCTTCATATCATTCAGACGCTAAATAACCTAGATGTTGATACAGCGTCGTAAAATAACCCAATAAAATAAATAAATTCAACCACTTGCTACGGCTATGTAATGTAGTTCTTAATTTTATAGACTTTCAACCACTTGCTACGGCTATGTAATGTAGTTCCTAATTTTATAGACTTTCAACCACTTGCTACGGCTATGTAATATAGTTCTTAATTTTATAGACTTTCAACCACTTGCTACGGCTATGTAATATAGTTCTTAATTTTATAGACTTTCAGCCGCTTGCTACGGCTATGTAATATAGTTCTTAATTTTATAGACTTTCAACCACTTGCTTCGACTAAACTGTAAAAGATGGATCGGGACTTACTGCTAGTGAAATATGTTAATGAATTCGACTTTTCCAAAACTCAATCTGTTTCGGTCTGTCTCTTATGGTTTAGGTGTCAGGGTATTTTCTTTTTTCCCTTACTTAACTGTTACGCTGAGAGCATGACGCAGTAACCTTAACAATTGCAAGCGTGTGACATCACACACAGATAAACATACAGTAACTAGAAAAAGCAGTCGCGCAGAATGTACGAGACTTTATAGGAAAAGAAAACGTGAAAAGAAAGATAATTTCCAATCTAGTAATAATGTATCCAAACGAAGAAAGACAAGAAATACTAATGCTGAATACATACGCGAGTATAAACAATACGAAGTTCATACAAAAGCACGAAAACTAACAATACTTCAGTTCTTCCTACACAATTGTAATATCAAGGTAAAGTGGTTAACTTTAATCCTGGAGCCAAAGTTCCCTAATAATTCTTTTATCAAGAATTCGGGTATCAAATTACATTTTTGTCCATTTAACCGATTCTGAAGATAATTTGGAGGCCGCTGAACATGGTGTGTTACAGAGTTAGAGCCGCATAATTTTTAAAGTTGGATAACCCTGCGTTAAACGGACGTCAGCCGTGGTCTTGCTGGAAGGTTGTTCAGTCCTCCCATAAGTAACCCCAGCTTATAACTTATTCAGCAGCCGCGGCCCTAACATCGCGCTGAGTTCTCCAGTACACGGTAAACCAATTACACTAATAACTACTTGGTCTGACTGCAAGAATGCAGAGCCACTTCACGCTCTATAGAGGCTTCTTTATCGTGTTCCCTACAAGCGGTGTGTTGATTCAGGTTCAGATTAAGTCACTGAATATAGACGTAGCTCGAAGTGACAAAAGTTTCGCAACGGAGGATATGTATTCACTGCGGGTATTGAGAGGTACATATCGCACTCCCAGTAAAATAGTGTCGTAACTCGAAAATTGTGATTTGTAAAAATATGCTATTTCCTAGTAAAATACTGCTGTAAAAATATTTTAATAAATATGTACCAAAACATTTGATAATTTACTATTTTATTATTAGAATTTCATACCTCCAACTAGTAAAACAGGGTCGGAAATAATTTACCAAAGTGCAGTACATACGAATAGATACCCGAAATGAGCATATGCTCATGCTCAGGTACAGTCCAGTAGAGTCTACATAAATTCTACATCGTACATATATCAATAATAATGTTGATGATAGAAATAATAGTAACAATAATAATAATAATAATAATAATAATAATAATAATAATCTATATATATATATAATTTGAACTGGTAATGGAAATTACGGGAAAACGGCTGAACGGATTTTAATGAGTGACCCTCATTTTCATGCCTGGCATCCAAAGTTTTTCGGAAAAGTAGTAGTTTTCAGTGAAATGTCAATTTTCCTACATAATTTTCCTATTTTCCAAAATCCATCTGTTGTCAGTTTTGAGAACTAATTTTATTGAATCACGGCCGACTTGATTGAATTTCAGAACAAAACACACACTACAATAAACAATAGGCTATTACACGAAGGCCATGACCTGCAGGATTGCTGACATATTTAGAGCTCACAATTTGTTATTAAAAACTGATTCTGCAGTGTATAATTTTCTGAGTACAGCTGTGTATTGGATGTCCAAATCTACGAAACTTGAGGTGGTTTGATGACATTATTACCATTAGAAATTAAATATTATTATAGTTAATATCATGATGCATCTATTTTTTATTAATTGTACATAATATTGATGCTATATTGATGACATGAAAGTGAAATGTTTTGAGGTTTTGTAAGTAAATGTAGAGAATATCTTAATTTAGATCTTTATTTCTATAATTTACTGAGTGGCTGCTAAGTAAGATAATAATATTGTTATTAAAAATCAAATATTTTATACTTATTAACCCAGTCTTTTTCATATACTTAATGGCGGTGTGTGTAGATATTGATATGTGTCATTGTCTTCAGTATTGGCTCAAGAGAGCGCAAAAAATTACTGTTCCCAAGGAAAGATCAAAAGGTATTACTTACTGATAAAATAAGAGGCCTAGAAAATTTTGTAGTCTCCAGATCATTTCAGCAAGATCTCTCTTTTTTTTTTATTTAGTAGGATAAAATGATTTTACGCTCTACATTTCAAGTTCTACATGCAGCAGCTATACGAAAATGCTATTGTTCGAAAGCTTAGCAAACCTGACATTTGTTTAATTTTTGCCTATAATTCACAATGACCTGAAATAGCTACTCCTATCGTCCTGACATTGATACTTGCGTTTCCGCGTTGAAACTCAAAAACTGAAGTTGAATAGGTTCAAGAAAAAGTATTTGGCCTAAAAAATCCATTCAGAGGGAGTATGTTTCATTATTATGGAAGCAAATAACTATCAAAAAGACAAGTATTCTTCATTGAAAATAAATCTGAAAAATTTTTATTTGAATGTCTAACGAACTTAGTTTGCAGCAGCATTTGCTGCACAAGCCACTAGTAATAATAATAATAATAATAATAACCGTGACGGAGATAATACAAAGATAGTAATACAAATTAATAATAATAACAATAATAATAATAAAACAAAATATTAACAATAATAAAATAAATACTAAGACTGATAAAATAAAATATAAAACCACTTAGCGAGAGTTAACATAACTTAAATAAGCATATAATAACCAGAAGAAAATAACGAACTCGAAAATCAACAAAATAGTAATATGCGTTACAAGAGCGGTATGTTGAAGTTTTCATGTTCGAGGAAAAGTTTGAAAAAGCGAAACGTAGTTGAGCTTTTTTAATTTCCGAGAATTGAAAGAAAACATACCGCTCGTGTATCGTACATTATTTTGTGCGAAGATCGTTTATTACATACCTGAAAGAGGAATTTCTAATTAGTTGCAATGAAATCTCCATCTTTGTTTCTGTTCAATGACGGCGAATTTGCAAAACAAAAATTCTTCAACATTGTTGCTTTAAAATGCTTTCTGTGTTTACTATACTCCAGCAAGCCGTGATATACGTCTGTCTCCCCCAGTCTATAAATCCGAACTTAAAACAAACGGTAAGGTTATGTAATGATTTAGAGTTTACTTAATTTTTGCAAATATTTAAAAACAATAATTAACAGTGTAATTTATGTGAAATTGCAGTGGTAAATTTCCAATTTATAATTATTACTATATTGAACGTCTCTAAAAATAACATGTTAAAAGCATAAAGCAGTAAAATCAATGTCACTTAAGTGGTAAGAAGAGGGAAATTGTTATGTGTGTTAGGCTGGGAATACTGAATGTGGAATTTTATACTTACCGCGGATTGGTTTTGTCCGGAAACCAAGCAAATACGCACGATCTCGCACAATAGTAATATACGTTACAAGAACGGTATGTTGACGTTTTCATGTTCGAGGAAAAGATTGAAAAAGCGAAACGTAGTTGAGCTTTCTTAATTTCCGAGAACATGAAAACAAACATACAGCTCGTGTATCGTACATTATTTTGTGCGAAGATCGTTTATTACATACCTGAAAGACGAATTAGTTGCAATGAAATCTCCATGTTGGTTTGTGTTTAATGACGGCAACTTCGGAACACCAAAATATCTTTCTTCAACATTGTTCCTATAAAATGTTTTCTGTGTTTACTATACTCCAGCAGGCCGTGATATACGTCTGTCTTTTTTCCCCCCAGTCTATAAATGCGAACTTGAAACAAAGGATAAGGTTATGTAATGATTTATTTTTCATTTTAATATTTTAACAATATTATTTATATAACATATTGCAGTAATAACATCGGCATCAGGAATCTTTTTGATTTTTTCACTGCTTCTTTAATGTTACTTGTATCAGGAATGCAATAAGTTTCGTGGAGTAGTAGACTTTACTTAATTTTTGCAAATATTTAAAAACAACAATTAACATTGCAATTTAGGTGAAATTGCAGTGGTAAGTTTCCAATTTATAATTATTACTATGTTAAACATCTCTAAAAATAATATGTTAAAAGCCTAAAGCAGTAAAATGAATGTCGCGCTTAAGCGGTAAGAAGAGGGAAATTGTTATGTGTGTTACGTTGGGAATACTGAATGTGGTATTTCACACTTACCGCGTATTGGTTCTGTGCAGAAAACAAGCAAATACGCACGATCTCGCACAAAAGTTCGTTGTATCGCAGACGACAGCAACCGCCGTATTGACATTGTGTTATGCATTATTGGTAGGAGGGGCGAGCCGAAGGTCTACATCCTGCCGTTCTCTTCGAATCTTCTCATACAATCATGGGAAGTTAATGCTGGAAAAACAAAGTGTCTACGAGTCAAACTGTTCATTATTCCCAGGATAACTACAAATAATACTGAAATATATTAATCAAGTTTAAGATATAGATTTTCCCCTTTTGTGCAAGAGATATCATATCAAAATATTTTATGAATGGCGGGGAAAATATAAATTTCAAGAACTCTCTAGTGACAGAGATAGTGACAAGCACAATCAAGTGTATCTATGGCGATGCTAAGAAATCATTTATTGGAAATATACACTGTTATTAATTAAGAAAATGATCTATTTATATTTATTACAATGTTTTATGTTATAGGTTACATGCATCAGATAAATACAATAAATATTAATAACATACGAGGGGATCCAGGAAATAACGACCGTTTTGTTGTAATAATTAAAAAAAATATATTTATTTGAAAAAACAAAGTCTGTTACATAACTGAAGCTTCCTTTACTTCTCTACATAATCACCACCTACATTTAAACATTTGTCGTATGTGTTCACTAGATTTAGAATTCCCGTGTTATACTCCTCTGCCGCCAGTTCATTAAGCCAGGTGTTCACTGTCTTCTTCAACTGTTCATCACTTCCAAAACGCGTACCACCCAGAAAGTCTTTCAGCTTAGTGAAAAGGTGAAAATCGCTAGGAGCAAGGTCTGGACTATGGGACGGATGATCAAAGATTTCCCAACCGATTTGATCCAGCAATTCTCGAATTGAAGCAGCAGTGTGCGGGCGGGCGTTGTCGTGAAGAAGCACAACTCCTCTCGAAAGCATTCCTCGCCTCTTGTTTTGGATGGCTCGCCGTAGTTTTCGTAAAGTTTCACAATAACGATTTGCATTGATCGTAGTGCCTTTTGGCATGAAATCCAGCAAAAGAACACCTTTGCGATCCCAAAAGACAGTAGCCATGACTTTTTGTGTTGAGAGAGTCTGTTTGAATTTTCTCGGTTTCTTGGGTGATGAGGGATGATGCCACTGACGTGATTGGTGCTTGGTCTCTGGGGTGTTGTGAGACACCCAAGTCTCATCACCAGTCACAATTTGATCAAGAAAGGCGTCTCCATCTGTGTGATATCGCATCAAGAATGTCAATGCTGAGGCCATTCTCTGAGTTTTGTGTTGGTCACTCAGTTGCCGTGGAACCCACCGTGCACAGATTTTGTGGTAGCGAAGATGTTGCGACACAATTTCACCAGGCAAAGAACGAGAAATGTCAGGAAAGGCAATATGCAATTCGTCGAGTGATGTGCGCCTGTCTTGCAAGATTCTGTCGTTCACTTTAGTCTTCAGGTCTTCTGTGATGAGTGATGGGCGTCCGGGTCGAGTTTCATCGTGGACATTTGTTCGCCCATTGTTGAACATTTCGCACCATTTGCTCACAGTTCTTTCATTCATTACAGTATCACCATACACTTCTTTCAATTGCCGGTAAATTTCTGCAGATTTCAAATGTCGGGCATTCAAAAATCGAATCACACTCCTCACCTCACAGTCGGCGGGATATCAATCACGTCGTTCATTTTGAAGTAACACAAAATGCACAATGGCGACTTGTTGCAACCAGTACTCACAACATTATGAGAACACATGTTAAGGAAACCAGCTGACCTTCAAACAAGGAAGGGGAGTCAGCTGCGCGGCGGGTATGCGCGAACGGTCGTTATTTCCTGGATCCCCCTCGTATAATGCTAGTAACACTTAAAATAATATTACAATTTAACAAATATCATACAAACATTTTCACTTTATTTTTAAACTTAAGAATGTGTAAATTGCTTAGGTCTGGAATATTTTTCAATACTGAATTGTATAATCTTGGTCCATAATTCCTACTGTGTCTTAATCCAGCTGTAGTGTAATACGTGATTTTCGACATACGACAGTATTTAGTGAGTGTGCGATATCTGATTAACAAAGTAGTTGGTGGAAACGTTTACTGTGATTAATTTTGAATTTTTTTCATTACCTTACGGCAGGGGTTCGCAGCTGGCGAGGTGTGTCGCGCAGCTCCATGGAGTGTGTCGCGAAATTTTGAAACTGAAAAATAAATTTTATGCCATCCAGAAAGTGCCTTTGCAACACATTTTTTATTTATAATGAAGTCTTTGATATGGTACATTTTATTTTGACACAGACTTTAACTACAACAATGCTCAGTTTAATTTTTTTGCCTGGCGATAATTCGAATGAAAGTGAACACTGCAACAGTGCTTTGTAATTCATTTACTCTTCCCACTTAGTAAAAAACAGAGTTTAAAATTGTCAGATTCAGTATATATGTGTGTGCGGGTAATAGTGCGACTATTTTATTAAAAGTGCTTTATTTAGATTTTATCATGAACAAATTTTTAATTCGAAAAAGACAATCTGAATCAAGTTCTGAGTTATGACAGCAGTGCTAATTCAAATAATGTGAGCGAAAATTCCCTTCAGAGTTCAGAAAAACGTGCTGCGCTTCGTAAATAATATAGTGATGAATACTTACAATATAGTTTTACGTGGCGTAGAGATGAATACAAACAAAATCCCGAATGTCTTATATGCGGAAATGTTTTGTCAAATCAGTCGATGGTGCCGAATCAAGTAAATTATTTAGAATTGCCGTTTTCAAATTCACACTTGTGTGAATCAGCATTTTTTCTACTATAAAAAGGAACAGACTGCTGCATCTTGAATATGATTTACTTGTTGGCTTGTCAATCATAAGGCCACGTACCTATAGAGAAACTCTGTACAACTCAACAAGCGCAGACTTCACATTAATTTAAATAGATGAGTTTTCAAAAACGATAATAAAAATCTTTTATCGGATATCCAGCATAGATAGTTGGGTTTTTTGACACACAGGTATTATATCTTTGTTTTTTTCTCATTCCATTCAAATTGCTACTTTTTTTTTGCCTTTTTTAGATTTTTCGATTGTGTGTTAACATCGACCTATCTACAACACTGGATGTCCGACACTACATAGAAGTTGTTATGAGTGTTTTTTTTTCTCGCGGAACGCGCTGGAACGGCTTAGATCTTGAAAGTCTTAGTTGAACGAAAAGGAGGTTAAAAACGACAAAATTCCCATGCAATGAAAAGTAATCATCTGCCCATTCGCTACAAAATATTGTACAGAGAGTTGCACCACCTTTTTCTTCATAAGACAGCAATGGTTGTTATATAATAATAATAATAATAATAATAATAATAATAATAATAATAATAATAATAATAATAATAATAATAAATATAATAACAAATAAGTGTGTCGTGATATCGTGGGCGTTCGGTAAAGTGTGTCGTCAGTCAAAAAAGGTTGGGAACCACTGCCTTACGGAATATGAAGGATAAGTATTGTGATACCGTGACAAAATCTATTTCGACATTTTAGCAGATATACACGTTTGCAATATCTTTGCTATAGAAAAAGTGATTTTGGACAGGTTGTTTTCTGTTTAGTCAACAGTCCTAAGCCAGGTCTGAACCTCACGAGTGATACCAACAAGGCACCTCTTATGAGGCAACTAAGTCAGGAGATGGTGGGGTAGGGTGAATTAGTATAAATAAAATGTTCTATTACAGTAATAGACCTAGGATCAGCACTCCATGATGACTGAACTCCAAGCAATTGCAATTCAAAAGACATTACAGGGTTGTAACTGACTCTATAGGCTACTAGCGGTCGTATCTGACGATCTTCTACTTCTCATGTATTGACTCATTCGTGAGA
This sequence comes from Periplaneta americana, assembly GCA_025594305.2. Lineage (NCBI taxonomy): Eukaryota > Metazoa > Arthropoda > Insecta > Blattodea > Blattidae > Periplaneta > Periplaneta americana. The sequence goes on from JAJSOF020000019.1 coordinate 97,343,185, forward strand.
AATTATTTATAGAATAAAAGTAGCCTAATCAACAGTAAAAGTTGAATTTAAGGTCATCACTCATTATGCATGGCTTCGTATATGCTTAATAGCTCGATGGATTTTGAAATAAATGTGGATTAAATTATCATTGGCAAGGATGATAAACTTTCCTTGATTCTTGCCTCGAGCCCAGTCATTTAAGCACACAATTTCGTTACATGCTATAAAAATATATTAGCCCTCCGGCTGTACTTTCCTTCCGCAGGAAGTTATGGTTAAGAGATTTCTTCTTTTATCTTATTCCCATTCTTGTTTTTGTCATGAATTAGCTCAGAGACCTGTTCTCTCGATCTTAGAGTTTATAGTATTCTCTTGTTACCTCGGATCCTTTATTATTTGTACGTGTTTTGTCCAGCTAAGAATCTTCGTTGTTTTTTTTTTTAAGAAACGTTAATTCATACCGAGACGTTTGAATTCCAGAACCTTGTGCCTAATGGATCAAATGAAAAATGCTGTAACCACAGGACCATATAATTTTCACATTGTATACAGTACATGCTATAGACATAGGGAGGTAGAATTCTTGTTTTATATTACATTAACAGAAGAAATAATTAATGTTGTGTGGCTGGTAATACACTATGAGCTTTTTTTTTTAAGATGACTTAATGTAATCCATGAATGAGAAGAAAAAGATTATTATGATTATAGTTAAGGTGACGGTAATAATGAAGATCGTGAAGTTGAAGATTATAATGGTGAAGATGAATGATGATGAGGATTATGATGGTGAAGATGAAGGCAATGAAAGACGATAGTGAAGATGAAGATAATAAAAGAAGAAGAAGGAAGAAGAAGAAGAAGATGATGATGATGATGATGATGAATATTATGATGGTGAAGATGAAGATTATGATGTTGAAGATGGTGGTGAAAATGAAGATAATGAAAGACGACGGTGAAGATGAAGATGATGGAGGATGATGGTGAAGATGATGAAATTCAAATTATGGTTCATTTAACGATGCTCAATTGACATGAGCCTGTCGCATTTAAGTACATTTAAATGCCATCGACCTGGGCCGGGATCGAACTCGCAACCTCGAGCACAGAAGGCCAGCGCTATACAGACTACCCAGCCGTGAATGTAAAGATGATAATGATGATGATGATGATGGTGGTGGTGGTGATAATTGTGAAGATGAATGATGGTGATGAAGATTATGATGAAGATGATGGTGAAGATGAAGATAATGGAAGATGATGGTGAAGATGAAGATGATGGAGGATGATAGTGAAGATGAAGATGATGATGACGGTGAAGATGATGAAGATTGTGATGTTGAAGATGAAGATGAAGATAATGAAAGACGATTGTGAAGATGAAGATAATGGAAGATGATGGTGAAGATGAACATGATGGAAGACGATGGTGGTGAAGATGGAAATTATAATGATGAAGATTATGATATTGAAGATGATGGTGCAGATAAGGGTAATGGAAGATGATGGTGAAGATGAAGATGAAGATAATGGAAGATGAAGATGACGGTGAAGATGAAGATGATAGTGAATGTAAAGATCGAGACCAACAACGACCAGTTCTGAGGATGACCCATAAAAGGTCGAAACATGTAAACAAGGTACGTTAGAATTTAACACAAGAAAGTCTTATCATACATATTCCGAAGATGATAGTGGAGATGAAGATGATGATGGATGAAGATTATGATATTGAAGATGATGGTGAAGATAAGGGTAATGGAAGAGGATGGTGAAGATGAAGATAATGGAAGATGATGGTGAAGATGAAGATGAAGATAATGGAAGATGATGAAGATGAAGGTGTGGTTGAAGATGAAGATAATAGTGAAGGTAAAGATGGAGATGGTGTTAATGGAGATGAAAATGGCTGGATGATGATGATCAATAAAATAGAATAAATAGAATAGAATGTTTTATTTTCGCTGACAGAGTTAAGGCTTTCTCTTCCACTCAACCAGCCTTAATCAATAAAATAGTGACATAGCTACATATTCAAATTGTGAATATTAATATACAGTAAATACTCTACAACAGAGTTACATTTTAATGACTAGTGTGTGTTTATTAAGCCTATATGAAAAAATAACAATTTATTAGCTAATATAATACAATTCAATTTATTATGCAACATAGAATTAATTACGTTGAGTTATCTAGTTTTTTAAATTATGAAAATTAATTTAATAGTTTGCTGGAACTATGTTATAGGCAGCAACATATAAATCTAAAACATATCGATATAATGAGAATAATATTAATGTAATGTGATTTTGCCATTAGAGATTTTGTAGGCCTATTCTATTTAAAAGTAATAAGAATGGATAGATTTTAGTTTCATTATAAGTAACAAATATGAATCAGTGATTAATCTATTAAGCAAGAATTTATGTGAGCAACAACTTCATGAAAATGAAAAATATGAAGGTTAATGGGAATATGACTTGCTTATGCTATGTTATTAGAATAATTAGTTTCGACTTGTTCATTGCCTGATTGTGTACTTAAGACTTGAAACATTCACATGAATAAGGTAGTGCTATGCTATTGTGAATTTGCAGCATATAATTAGCCAGAATTGCACACTCAGTGTTGTGGGCTTTCTTTATAACAGTCAAATATTCCAACTGCGGTAGACCGAACAAAAAGGCATGAAATGGATCTGCAGCTATTCTAAAAATTGTGCAGTAATTACCTCCAGAGCTGACAAGCGATGTATTCGCAGGTGCGGCATTAAGGATTGTTTCTTTAATTTGCCTCACGTTTCAGCGAATATTTCGCACGAAATTAATTGGAAGATCTTTGTATTATATAAAAGATTCTTGGCTCCTCCGTCCAGGGGTGTGTACCGTAGCTGCTGTGCTTCTGTCAGAGGTGTCTTGGAGCGGAACTGGCTACGTTACCAAGCTTTCCTGTTTATTGGTTTGATGATTTATAAGGTTAGCGCGCTGTATCAACTGCGGCGATTATTTAGCGTCCACTCGAGATACGGTAGAAAGATTGTGAGCTGCGAATTTGAAAGGATAAAGAAGGCAACGATCGTGACCCGTTTTGAGGCTGACATTTGTCTCAACGCCACATAAAAGCGCAATCAGGAAGTGCGAGCAAGAATCTCTCAAATACGTAACAGGAAAGTTGTCCTCCACCTGTGTGACATTCGGTTTACTTGAGCAGCGTGGTTTAGGGTTATGACTCATGCATGAAATCATAGCTGAAATGTTATCGGCCCGTGGTACTACTCCCGAGAAGGACCTGCAGTTTTACCACGGTCTAATATATACAGTCACGAAGCTTGAGTTGTGAGAGTGCTAGAAACAATAGACTGTGCCGGTACTATTTCGCATTGTCTATAATGAGGCGATATTAGCGATCCTAGTGGTCAGCAACTATCTATGGATGCATGTTTACTACGTATTGAGCTTCATGACTATATACTAGACTGTGATTTTACCCTCTTAGAATTAGGGCTGATTTCACCAAGAGTAAAGACATGTTCTACCAGGTGCGTCCAACAACTAGAGAAGACATGAAACAAAGAATTAAAGAAGCCTGTGGGTCTCTCAGCTGTGCTGAAGTGCAATCACAGATGTTAGGAGCTGATCAAACATTGTTTGACTAGGGTGGCGTGTATTTTGAACATTTACTATGAAGAGTGTACGTACTGTAGCTACATAAACAACATACAGCATTTCTCAGAAGGTACCGTTTCTGTTGCTTTGTGAGTAAACAATAAAAGTTAGAAAGAAAAGTTTCAGTAAAAGTTGTTTCTTTTTAAAAGTAGTTTACAATAGTACCTTCAATGACCCATGTTCTCATTTGAAATTTCGAAGTTAACCACAGGTACTCCTACTTTCGGTTTGTTACGGGAAATGGTACTACCACCAATCGATTCTTACATAGGTTTTGGTTATCAATTTTTTTTTGTGAACAACCAGTTTTCGAGAAAAAAAACTGATAGAGGTGGTCTGAAACACGTGGTATAATTACTTGATACAAATTCTGTCTAATAATTTTCTATCATATGACCTGATTCAATGTTGAAGATATTTTGTCAATTACATTAAAAATATACATATGTTTTCTATTACACAAACCTAAAATAAAATACTTTCACACATCGAACATTCCAATAAGAGTTTAATATATTTTGCTGAAAGCAATGTGGCTATTATTATTGTTATACATTTAGAAAAGTATTTTATAAAATTTTATTATTTTGAAATGTGCTATATAGTTTGACTCTGGTAGCTTTTATTATATTGGTTCTTCTTAATACTGCCTAGGGTCTGAAAACTGCTCACTTTTATGATTTTTGTTCATCCCCTGTTGATACTGCATTTGTTTACCTCGCTCATACCATGAAAACGTTTTTAGTTCGTTTTAGCATTCAGCTTATTGTATTATTTATGTTTTAGTTTTGTTCAGAATTTTAGATAAGGCCGCAAATAACCATTGTAGCTGACGCGCCCTTTTTAAACTCCACAATCTATCTATCTCCATTTAGAAAAGAACCTACACATATTTAATATATGCCGATAATATAGTAGGCCAATATTCAATAATATATATATATATATATATATATATATATGTATATATATATTTTGCAAAGATAACAATCATTCTCGAATTTCAGGTTTACTTCTATTTGCTGTAAAATTTCCAGAGTTGATTCTTTACCGAGATGAAAACGTAATACAAAATCTTTATCGTCTAGTTCAGAAAAGAAAACATCATTTCGTTCGAGGATACGTTTTGATTTCCTTATCTTGAGACAATCCTCGGAATCCTCTTCTTCGCTATTCACGAACAACATTCGGAAGTGTGTCAACGTGTATGTTCCTGTCGAGCGAGGTACGGGGGTCGAATATAATTAGACTATGCTTATATAATGTATACAGGAATATAACGAGTAACATAAACTAAACTGTCTCACAATGCATAAAATGTATCATTAGAAAGTATGTGTCAGCTTGACACTCTGTATTTGGTGCAAGGAATTTAAATATTTAAATAATCTTTGTGTAGAACTCAAGGCCAAGAATTTGAAAACGTTTCTGAGATATAAATTGAATGATGTAGCATGGAAATTTACTCCACACAAACATTCTTGTAACATTCCGCAATGTTGCTCTAGCCCAAAGATGTGTACTTATGGACATATTGCGGAATGTTACAAGAATGTATGTGTAGAATAAATTCCCATGCTACATTCTTTAATTTATACATCAGAAACGTTTTCAAATTATTGGCCTTAACTTCTACACAAAGAATAAATTAAATGATGTAGCATGGAAATTTACTATACACAAACATTCTTGTAACATTTCACAATGTTGCTCTACCCTGAAGATGTGTACTTAATAGACATATTGCGGACTGTTACAAGAATGTTTGTGTAGAATAAATTCCCCTGCTACATCATTTAATTTATATCTCAGAAACGTTTTCAAATTCTTGGCCTTAACTTCTGCACGAAGAATAAATTAAATAATGTAGCATGGAAATTTACTATACACAAACATTCTTGTAACATTCCACAATGTTGTTCTACCCCGAAGATGTGTACTTAATGGACATATTGCGGAATGTTACAAGAGTGTTTGTGTAGAATAAATTCCCATGCTACATTACTTAATTTATATCTCAGAAACGTTTTCAAATTCTTGGCCTTAACTTCTACACAAAGAATAAATTAAATGATGTAGCATGGAAATTTACTATACACAAACATTCTTGTAACATTCCACTATGTTGCTCTATCCCGAAGATGTGTACTTAATGGACATATTGCGGAATGTTACAAGAATGTTTGTGTAGAATAATTTCCCATGCTACATCATTTAATTTATATCACAGAAACGTTTTCAAATTCTTGGCCTTAACTTCTACACAAAGAATAAATTAAATGATGTAGCATTCTTGTAACATTCCGTAATATGAAGTAAGGCAAGATGTCCATTAAGTACACATCTTCAGGGTAGAGCAAGAATCATTTTGTTTGTTGATTTGTAAGTGATATACGGATAAGAATCATGCTTAAATTGCAGGGTTATATTCATAGAGTCTAAGATTTATTTCTTGTACACTCTTTCCATGACACATCAGAGTGTAATTCATGGGGTAACAATTACATGTCAGACGACGGCAGTGATTATTATGCCGTAGTAACCTGAGGGTTCCCAGGTCTAAACCTGACGGGTTTATTGCAAAGATACTTTTCATTGTTACTGAGTCAGCATTAATGATACCTTTTCTTTGTTCATGTGACACTAAATGCGTACTTGAGAAAATGGAGCCACTAAACAAAAATAAACAGGATTGACTAGGTAGGATTAAAGAGTGTGTTTTCTTGTCAACGTTAGATTGATTTATGAACACTCTGACTGTATTAATTGAAAATAAATTGTTTTGAGATATATTTGTAGGCCTACATAGGTTTAATTCAATGCATCTGCAGTTTTCCGTGTATGCAACGATAAACACTTGAGGAGCTTGGTATCAAAGTTGGACAACGCCACTTTTGCTTTTTTTACAGGAGAGACGAAAAACTAGATGCTTGGAAACCAATGTCACCGTTATATGTTCAATTTTTTTCAAACATTCTCAGGAGTTATAGAAATGTTTTTTCAGTCTCAGAATGTGATTAAAATTAATATTCAGGTCGAAATTTAAGTTTATAAAGTGGGGTTGTCCATTTCTGAAACTAAGTCATGGAGTTGTTTCTTTTTGAAACCAAATGAAGTCATATTTAAAGAGAAGTTGTCTGTTTTTGAAGCCAAAAATTGAATTTGTCTACTTTTGAATCTAAGTCTCTTCGAACTCGGTTTCAAAGCAAATTGACATAAAACAGTACTTATTCACCCACAAACCGATTATATACGCAATCAGCCATGTTGGATTCGCGATGCGTGATGGGAAAAGGTGGTACGAATGAAGGCTTCTCATTGGCTACTGAAGGAATTGTCCTAATTTGAAACCAAGCCACAGTGGAGTTGTCTACATTTTGATTCTAAAGCGCACAATTAAGTGGTTAGGTACAGCTTACAGTAGTAAAATTTTGGAAATATTCAACATTTTTTTCGTCCATTACTGTATGTTGTACAATAATGAAAATTGATATATGTAAAACACTGTCCTTCTGCTATAAGAAAAAAATATTTTTACGATTTAAAAAAATACTTACATTTTTTTTTCAAAATTGATTTCACTGTGCAATGATGAAGCATTTCCCACATAACTCAAAAATTATCCAACATTCTGTGATGAAATTTTTTTGTGTATATTTATGCATGTTATATCTACAATATGATGCAAGATCACTTCTCTACCTTTGGTAGATTGTCCGATAATAAATGAATTCGTTTAAGAATGGTCAAGTATCAGTAGTTTCTTCTAACACAAAATAAAAAAAAAATATTTATTATTTATTAAGAAATGTAGTTGAAAGAGCATGATATTGTAAACATGAGTTTCAGTAATAAAATAAAAGAAAGAGAACATGAAAAATTTAACAAGTTTATGAATTATGAGGGGAAACGCTTCATCACTGCACAGTCAACTGTCCCATTTTGAATTTGTAAAAAAATAGTACATTATGCAACGAGCCTATGACAGTAATTAAGACGCAAGTATGGTTGTTTATTAATAATATTAATATTATGTTTTATTTAACGACGCTCGCAACTGCAGAGGTTATATCAGCGTCGCCGAATGTGCCGGAATTTTGTCCCGCAGGAGTTATTTTACATGCTAGTAAATCTACTGACATGAGCCTGTCGCATTTAAGCACACTTAAATGCCATCGACCTGGCCCGGGATCGAACCCGCAACCTTGGGCATAGAAGGCCAGCGCTATACCAACTTGCCAACCAGGTCGACTGGTTGTTTATGAAACGAGCGCAAGCGAGTTTCATAATTTTCATACGAGCGTCTTAATTACCATTATAGGCAAGTTTCATACGACTTTTTATGCTTGACCATATTTCTAACTTTAAATTATTCTGAAATATTCATTTTAATTGTATCTGACAAAAGATCGGAAGTGACCTTGTTCATAGCTCGAAATTGTGAGATGTGCGCAGACGCGAAAGTATTGATTTTTTTCCGAGGAACAATAATGTCATTGACCTTGATGTAATGCAGAGAATGTATAACCTGGAAATTGATTTACAATTGAAAAAGAGATGACAAATTGAATTTATTTGAATATTATTTACAATTAACGCTAATTATTATAGTAACAGAACATAACCTTCTGCGACAGTATTGGATTTCCAGCCTCCGTGACGTTTCCCTCGTTGTCTTTCGATTGCATATCCGAGAATAATCGAAAACCTGAACTTTAATGAATAGGTGTACTTTAATGACATGCATTAAAGGACTGCTACCAGGTGTATAATTACTACATTTCGGCATGGTCGAGCATAAAAAATAAATGTTTTTTTTTAATCGTAAAAGTATTTTTTTATATAGCAGAAGGATAATGATTTACACATATCAATTTTCACTATTGTACAAGATACAGTAATGGAGAGAGGAAAATGTTGAATATTTCCAAAAATTTTATTACTGTAAGCTGTATCTAACCCCTTAAGTGCTATTTTCGCTCTTTTATGTCCATTTTTGAACCTAAACAGTTCCAGAATCGCATTGAGCACACAAAATTCTATGAGAAAGAATCAATATCTCGAAATCCAAAAAATGAAGTTGCCTAACTTTGATACTATGCTTCTCACTTTATACTTTAAGAAGCTGTAGGATTACGTGGACAGCCCTGATATAGTTACAAGAGTTGAACCAGAGAGAAAGAATGCTGTGTAGAAACAGAACACAAATGAAGTGCAAGGGAAGGGGAGAAAGTAGGAGCAAGGCGTTAAATACAAACTGTTATAGGCTATGGACGGCAAGTTTAATTGCATGACCAGGGAACAGAAATGTAACGTTGCTAGGATACAATAAAGAAGCGAATTTACTCATACGGAGTGTGATGCAATGGAGCGTGACTTTGTAGTTCTGTTTGTTTCGAGTGACAATCATGTCATTGATTAGCGAGATTGTGCTTGTATACCATTTGTTGGGAATAGAATTTAACTCGGATATAGCGTTACGCACAGAAATAGAGTAGGTGTTTGTGTACTTTCTGTGTGAGTGTATTAGTGATAGCGCAAGGGTTATTTTTAGAGAGGAAGCTCACCGAACGTATTTCATTTAGAGATGGGATAAACTGTTCTTTTTAAGAAACAGTTTCGACTGTAACTGTTTCATGAACGAAACTGTTCCAAAATAACAGTTTCAAAGAAACAGTTTCATGAGAATATGTTTACAACATCAGTGCCAAGTGTTCCAACTGTTTGAACCTCTCATCTGCTTAGGGAACATTTTTCAAGGCCCTTGAATCGTCTTTAAATCAGCTGTTCAGTGTATTATGACAACGAAAGATAGTTTTCGTAGGTTACTGTTAAGGGTGCAGTAAATAACTACAATTCAAAATAAATCGATTTTAGTAAAAATAACGCATATAACCCTAGGAGAGTTTAATAACGATGACATTAGCTGATGATATTTTTCGCGGTATATTAATAATTAACACTATGTCAGGGCACCATGAACATATTCTCCTTCAATGGACAGCTAATAATTAGGAGATTTATTAGGGAATTTAATTCGTACAATTAAATTGCGCGATCCTACTATTGCACGAAGACCGTGTGGAACATGGATATTATATTATCTACTTTCGATTGGAGGTCAATGATAGCGCTGCACGTGGCCTTTGCAGACAGCAAAGAAGAGGAAAACTGTTTAGAAACTGAAATGTTTATCTGTTGGAACCATGCGGAATGTTGAAGTTATCACTGGAGCAGTGTAACACTCTTTGGAACAGGTTATATCACGAAA